>JAYMFT010324840.1:0-23371 GCA_038088735.1 Panulirus argus
GGGGTGGATGAACAGCTGGGTTGACTGTGGACCGACTGCCGCAACCAGGATTCGAACCTATGCGCTCGACCCTGGGCAGCCCAAGAATGTGTCACGGTCAGGGACGCTAACCGCTACACCACGGAGGTCTATAAATTAGCTGGGACGTAAGTTTGAATGGAGAAAAATTGGAGGAAGTGAAGTGTTTTAGATATCTGGGAGTGGACTTGGCAGCGAATTGAACCTTGGAAGCGGAAGTGAGTCATAGGGTGGGGGAAGGGGAGAAAGTTCTGGGAGCGATGAAGAATGTGTGGAAAGACAGAACGTTATCTCGGAGAACAAAAATGGGTATGTTTGAAGGATTAGTAAGTCCAACAATATCATATGGTTGCGAGGCATGGGCTGTAGATATGATTGTACGGAGGAAAGTTGGATGTGTTGGAAATGAAATGTAGGATGACAATATGTGGTGTGAGGTGGTTTGATCGAGTAAGTAATGAAAGGATAAGAGAGACGTTTGGTAATAAGAACAGTGTGGTTGAAAGAGCAAAAGAGGGTGTGTTGAAATGGTTTGGACATATGGAACGAATGAGTGAGGAAAGGTTGACAAAGTGGATGTATGCGTCAGAAGTGGAGGGAACAAGAAGAAGCGGGAGACCAAATTGGAGGTGGAAGGATAGAGTGAAAAAGATTTTGAGTGATGGGGACTTTAACTTGCGGGGGGTGAAAGGCATGTACGGGATAGAGGGAACTAGAAC
This sequence comes from Panulirus argus, assembly GCA_038088735.1. Lineage (NCBI taxonomy): Eukaryota > Metazoa > Arthropoda > Malacostraca > Decapoda > Palinuridae > Panulirus > Panulirus argus. The sequence continues at coordinate 738 of JAYMFT010324840.1, forward strand.
GATATGGTATACAAGGATCGACGTATTATCAGTTGACCTAACCAGGGCATGTGAAGCGTCTGGGAGAAGCCATGGAAAAGTCTGAGGGGCCTGAATGTGGATAGGGAGCTGTGGTTTTGGTGCATCGCACATGACAGGTAGAAAAAGGATGTGAGAGAATGCGGCCTTTCTTTCTCTTTTCCTAGCGCTGCTCGCTAACGTAGAAAACGGAGAGTAAATATGAAAAGACATACATATACGAGTAAACACATCCCACGGCCCCTAATGCCCACGATGATACTACCACAATAAAGACACCGCACATTTACTGCTTAATTACCCCGCTCTTTCTCAACAAAGACACACAAGGCATCACTGCACTTTACGACCTATATAGTCCCGCCCGGTGGACGTGGTCGGCTTCCTGAGCGCAGAGGGAGTATTTTTTAAAAGATAAGGACTCCTGGGGGCAGGAAGTGCTCAAGCAGCAAGATGGAATGCTTCGGGAGCTGTACATTATTGAAGTTTGTTGTTTAAATCTCATATTCGTATGTTCAAAAGAGATGTTAGTTAAAAAAAAAAAAAAGTTACTATATCACATGCATTTACTTTGTTAAGATGTGATTCATTACAATTTCATGAAGAAGAAATATAAAGCAAAAGATTGGTCAACGAAGGTAAACGTAACGTTCGTTTTTATGCGGTTAACGTAAGTAAACGTCACGTTAGGTCATGTACAGTTAACGCGAGGGTTCGCGTGGTGTCGGGCTTGCGTGGTTTCGAAGCCTTGGCGCGCCAGGTGGCCGACAGCCAACCCCAGCTGTTCATCCTCCCCCTGGGGCTGGTCGATAAACAGGTACCTGGCTTATGCTGGCGTGTGTGTGTGTGTGTGTGTGTGTGTATACACATAGGAGAGTAAAGATGTAGTACATACGTGTGCAAGGTTAAAACACGAAGTAACACGAGTGTAAAACCATCTTCTTAAGCAAACGGTAATAACAAATGATAATAAATGCTCGTTCGCATACAGTATCTTGTGATAAACACGTCCATTCAGATACAATACTGAGTAAACATGTTAGTTCACATGTAGGACCGGGAAACGGTCACTTCCCGTTCCTTCACACACAAGCCACAGTGGCTATGTAAGTATCTGCCGAACGCTGTCGCTGTCTACATATTCGAACCAAATCTCTTCAAAATTATATTTGATCACACATAACTGTACTCGTTTTACTCTAAGTTTACATGAGTTTACATGAGAAAAACAGGCAACAGGAGGCCTGATTGGCCTATTACTGGGTCGTCTGTTAAAAAAAGAGAAAGTTTAACTTCACAAGAGAATGTAATTCTGTTCAGCATTTTTTTAAGCTATCGCCCCCTCTTCCATAGCTAAGGCAGCTGATCTAGCAGTTTAGAGAGGATGTTAAAGATCTTAAACATGTATCACAAACGTTCTAAGTCAAGGACAACATCGTTTTCGGATTCGAACCCCGTACCCAGCTACCACACAAATTGTGAGAGGAAGCAGTTGTACTGGGAGCCTGAAAAACCTAATTCAACAGTTGGATGATATGAGGCAATGCCCAGAAAAGGACTTTAGAGCAGCAGTCGAACTGGCTGAAGTGCAGGAATAGTCGCAAGCTCAGGTTAAGACAGCAAGCAGAAGTTCTCGTTGCTGTGTGTAGCAAGAGCTACAGGTAACAGCTGACAGCGGTTAGCGAAAATGGTTTAATAAGAGGAATGTGTTTACAAGATGCTGGGTCCGCTGCGGGGCTCTGACTGTGTTTTCTACCGAGCATTCATTCCCACTGCACAGGGTGGACGACTCGTAGGACGATCTGGCTACTCAGTCATGATTTTTCGACGTTAACCCTGAGCTCGGAACGTCATCTGCTTATAACAGCGGAAGAGGACAGGATGGTGGGGGGGTTCCACTTTAGCCAGCTGTTGTGGTATTTCCATGCCACTGCGTTTGGTTTCTGTGGCGCGTCCGCCAGTCCCGTCTGTTGCAGCGGATCCACTGGGGATTCCACCACTAGGAGGAGCCCCATGGCGTACCATGGCTTAAAGAAGTCTCCCGAGGTTTCATTGCGGCACAACTAAAGTTCAGCCCGAAGGAGTTTTGCCTGTAATACAGTGAGGCAAAGTAGCTTGATCATGTGGTGAGTGCTGAATGGCGGCCGACTCGCACAAAGCGCACGGTTTCGGGGAGTGGCTTTGAACCGTCCAGTGTGGGGGGAAGATGTGTAGTTTCCCTGGGACTCTGAATCTATAGACTGGACGTTTCGATACGTATTGTACTGCACAATACACAGCGTATCGCTTGCTTTTGAATACATCATTTGTTGCTAAAAACGTCTTTGTTGAGGATGGATTTCTTTATTGAAAAACAACAGCGTTTCGCTCTTGCGGGCTTTGTCGAGCGACTGACAAGACCACGCCAGAACAACTCTCTGTTGGCATTGTCTGTCAGCGGCTTGACAAGCCTCGTGAGGGCGAAACTTTGTCATTTCTGTGATAAAAATCCAGCTCAGCAAAAGTGTCTTTAACATTACCATCGACATTCCTTGTTTATGCTTACGTATCATTACCAAAAGTAAGACTTAAGTTGGGCTTTAAGGCTCCTCATCTACCAGGGTTCTCCAGGCCGTCAGTAACAACCGGACACACCCTCTCTGTGGAATGTTCTCAGTGTCATTGTTATTGGTGGAGGCTACATTCACATTAAAGGCTCTGACTAGGTTGGGAACGAAGGTAGTACAATTACCACACAATGAAAAAACTAAGAGATTCTTGGTATCAGTGGTGAGATTTAGGGTTGACTGTAAAATCATTCTTTTCCAGAAGTAGTCTATTTATCATTGCAGGATCTAACATTAGTAGGTTTTCTGTAGATGCTAAACTTAAACGTTTCCAACATTATTAATCGAGCATTCTAAAAATGGTTAACACAATCATTTTCTACAGTAAGTTTGAAAGGGGAAAAATGTTTGTAAATTTTCATTTCTTGGCTAAACACAAGAAAAACATCATCTATATACCTAAACCAGATTGCCTTCAAGGATAAGATATCCCTTAAAAATTTTGTTTCAAAGAATTCCATGTATAAATTACTAAACACTGGTCAAAGAGAGTTACCTATCGCCATACCAAACTTCTGAGAATAATATTCTCCGTTAAGTTGATTTACAAGGCCTGTGATACACAATTTTATCAGTTCAAGAAACAGAATTTCATACATATCAAGAGTATCCAAAGCAGTCACCATATATATGTAGCGTTCCCACTGTGACCCCAGGTCACCTTAATGACGTCGCCCTTAGCAGGGGACGGCTTGTGACCGCCCGACTCCACCTGCAGTACTCGTCTCTCATACCCACACTCGATGTCGGCGGGAGCAGACAAAAGCCACCGCTGTAATTATAGATGACCTGACCCTCTCCATAAGAAGCGCTGCTCTTACGTACTGCACCTCAAGTTCACCAGCATTGAGAGAGGTCAGGAGCTTGAGACATTCGGCTTGAACGTTTCTAATTACCTTTGGGATTAGCTACCGCTCACAGACCTGAGCTCACCGTCTCTTAAATACCAGTCTATCACCGCAGCAAAATCGACTTGCAGATTATTAAGTTTAACTAAATCTTTATTATTCATGATGATACATTTTGATATATCACCAACCAGTGGGCTTATTAGAGAAAGTAACCATTGTGATAACACGTGACTGAGCCCACTGACCTCAGTATGAGTCTTGCTGGATCGTTTTGCTTGTGTTTAGAAGCCTTATCTTTCAACAACTTCATTAATCAAAGTAAGAACTGACAGTGTCTTGGGGATTTCTAGTAAGTTTGAAATATGTTGTATCATCACATGAAAGATTATTCATTTTTGACATAATTTTCTTTTTCCATAAACACAACTGTATCAAACTTATCTGCTTTAGTTTTATGTAGTTCACTATCTTCAAACTGAACAATTTGGAGCAGCTACACTGACAAATTATCATACACAACATCTTTACAACTGTTCACCTCATCGTTAGATAATTCAGTGTATTTTTCCAAACTACAAAAAGATCTTGAGCTATCAACACAAGTAACTTCTTTGTTTGAGCAAACAAGACTATTGCCATAACCTAGGATGGACTAAGTATACTTCTCAAGTTGTTTATCAGAAAAGTACAACACAAAGGAAGGGCTTGTGCTCAGTTCAATTATTATTTCCCTTAAGGTGGGCTAACTCAATTCAACTTCCTTTGAAGACTATTCCGTTCACTTCTTAACTTGCCATAGCAGTAGCCCAACATAAGGTTCTCCTACTGTATGGGTATATGCATTTGAAAGGCGCATTTCATTGCCCTTAAAAAGCCAAAGGCCTCCTCTATCTCAACCTTCATTAGCGTCTTCAGAATATGAAGCATCATCTGAAAATATTATATTTCAGAAACTAAAATTACAGAAAGATTTCCTTAACAAATTAACAGTGACTGTACAGGTTATAGAATTAGTTACCTGAACATCCACTCATTCTTTATTAGAGTTCAGTTACAAGAGAATACTTAAAATGGATGGGATCTGCATAGTATATATGCAGTGTAAACAAGGTTTTCCTGGTCATGGCCAACTATGAACTGCATCCATGGCTAAAGGAAAATATTTAAGACAAATGTGACATTTCTTTGTCACCCTGATCCATATTAGGCCCCATATCCAATTTCGTTCCTCAGATTTCATGCATTTTATGTCATTATGATCAGAATGTAAATGTTCCAAGATTGTATGTCTCATTGTTGCAGAGATTAAAACTTTATTTCTATATAAATTTACATCATTGTTAAGATTGATAGCGGACTTAACTGACACATACAAATAACTGACATATACAAATACAGTTGCCATTTATTATTAGATAAACTAAACTTTATGCAAGAAATCAGTTTTGTTAATATTGTATTGTAACTTAAGTGTTTGATAGTTTGAAATTAAGTATTATCGACTTCAAGTGAATCAGCAAGCTGGACATAATCCACAGGGATAATCGATTCATGATCATCATCTGTGGGCTGTCTGCTATTACACCACTGATTCTGAGGAGAAGGAAAGATATCTCATAGCTGTTGCATCACATATGTAACTGATTGCGTCAACAACTTAATCATCCACCATGATTGATATATGTGTGTATATAGTATGAATATAACATCCAAAAATATCAGATTTTATATACGCTTTAAATGGACTCTTTAATTGTGCAATTTCGCGATAGGACGGCAGGAAATAAATGTGACTGCTTTGGGTACTTTCTTTGAGTTATCCCAACACAATTTTACTACAGTTTCTCTTATGATGACATCGTATCGAAGAAAACGAATCAAGCCAATTTTAGAGTGAATTTCATCTCCTAAATGCTCTATATTGACACACATGACACTTGGAAATTTGTAAGATATAATTGGATCATTATTAACAGGAGTAGTCCGGTAGCGAAGGAAATCAGACGCCTGGTCAGTTTGACGGTGGAGGAGACGGAAGGCTGGTGGGGGTTCGCCCGTAAACACGTAAACACGATTTCCAGAAAATTCCCAACAATTTAACCAATAATGGCGGACAGTGATTGGGACACGGTGACCGTGCTTCGCAAGAAGCCTCAGAAATCGTCACAGCTCAAGAGCGAGCAGGTACACCCAGGAATCATAGTGTTTTAAGGTAGAATTGGGATGTGATGTGGCCGCGCCACTTCCGTCCCCACTGACAAGCCCCCCTGCTGGCCCGATGCTTGACACATTTCTCCCCTCTACCGTCTCCTGCCTCTCCCTCATCCTTTACTGCACTGATTTAATGGTTATTTTGTCATTTCAGCTGGAGGTAACTGACAGGTTATCCGTCAAGGCAAAGGACAAAGCCAGAGGCCGCCAGGCATCCAGCACCCCATTGTAGTGACTTTTTTTAGCCTTGCTCATGGTTAGCTTTCATCGATATTTTAGGATATTTAGTTTAGATATTAAATTTTGGAAGAGTAGAGAGGACGATAGAGCCATGTAAACCGAATAGGATAAGCTTTCACCTTAAATGATGAAGTCTTTTTTATTCATCCATCCATGAACAATAGTTTTTAATTTTCCTGTCATTTTACAGCACCCCAGTGCTGGAATCACCTCGACTTAGTTGATATTAAATGCAAGGAAAAGGTGATTCTGCAGTGATATCGACATCACTAGCACAGGATATATTGATGAAATTGATTTTAGGCTGATGTTGCAAGTGTATATCTCAAGACAGAGAATAGAGAAGACATGTCTTCATGGATGTTAGTTTCAGTTAAACGTTCGGGTTTGTATACAACACTTTTGGTCCGAAACAATATTGCAGCTTAGAGCCTCTTTGTGCAGTTATCTGTGCAAGTCGGACTGTACCGTGCATAGCTGTGAAAGACTTACTAGTTATCAACGTACGAAGATATACATTTTTTGATGCAGTAGAATATAGTATTTTGTTTGGATGATTATCAGAGTAATAGATTATGATGATGATTTTTTTTATCCCGCAGAACTGAATAAGGGGATTGTGGTGAGAGTTATAGATATTGGGGATAAAGTGTGAATTTAGATGTAAAGAAGTAAAACACGTATGAAATCAACTGTACCTGTAACAGACCGTTCATGCTTTCCTAACTGCCATGATTTGTTATTTTATGAGATGGACTTGTGTTTTCTAGGACCATGATGTGTTCTACTCTCATGGAATTGTATTTGCCACTGTAAAGGGGGATTTCAGAGTGTAGGATTTTCCTTTTTCATGCTTAATACCAATCTTTCGATAGTGAAAAAATCATTGATGTTAGGGTTATGAGGGAGATGGAAAATGCAGGATTAAGAAATAAATAAATGATGTCAAATACCAGTGAATATAAAACATAAAGACAGCCTGCCTACTTTAATTCTTCAGATGTCTTGCAGGTTCTGTTACTAGTGGAATTTCATTACTTAGATGTAAACTCCGCTTTAAAGCAACGTGATTCCTGTAGTATGGGCGGATAACATTGAGTTCACATTTCTATGAAGATATAGACATCCAACAGTATTAGGACAGATTTATCACATAAATTCAAGCCCTAAATTTATGTAGATATGTTTGCAGAACTTAGATTCATTTGAAATCAGACTTTATGACCTATGGCATTATTCATTGGATTGAGTAAATAATAAAACAGGCATTTCTAGACTCTACCAGCAAGTGTTCTTGTATTACAGCTTCGTTCAGTTACGATACTTTCAACATATGGATTGAATAGTCATTAGCACTGTAGAATTTGAACAAGCTCCAGATGAATGTTTCTGTAAATCATCCAGAGGATGGTCACTTTTCTGATATCTTTGTGCATAGTGCAAGGACATTAGGCATCCCTCCTGGATTTGAGTAAAAGTGTTACAAATGCATTATTTACATTCTCAACTGGTAATTTTTAGTGTTTTTTCCCCATTGTTTCCTTCTACTTCAAAGCTCAGCCTCTATGTACAAAAACTAAATCTTGATGAGCTAAAGATGCTACACCAAAAATGTCATACCCTTTATGTGCTGTACACATTATAAGGATTCCATTGGTACCAGAAGCATTATTTTCTATCATTTTCACTTGCGTAATCATCTACGATTTTACCCAGTATATACTGAATTTTTAGAATTATTTGAAAATGAAGTGAATGTCATGGTCACCCTTTGCAAGCCTATGTTGGCCATTGTTTGTGGTTCATTGCAAATTTGACCTTGTAACATTACCCACCGTACATTGGTATATTTTGACTAACATTCTTCCTGTTTCTTAATTCTCACTATTTTTCAATTGGGGCCTGGCCTTAATGTGGACTTTTGTCCGTAACAGGAGCCTGCAACATAAAAAAAAAAAATGCAAAGAATCAGTTATACAGAGGTTAAGGTATAATGTATTTAACCCCAGAATCTCTTATTGGTCTCTTGCTTTATTAAGGCTGTCACAATCAGAAGCAAGAAGCAGGGAAATACACTTCATTAGAGTGTAAATTTTTTGGATGAGACTTTACTCCATTTCATCAAGTAACAATGTTACAGCCTCTTCAGAGGTGACTTTCTCATACTTTGTAACCACAAGGTGGAGTCTGGTATCATCTAGGGGTGAGGATAATGTGACAGTCATGTCACCATTCTGTTTGCTATCATTCACTTAGGTGTGTGTTGGTCTTATTAGAAAGCATGAAATCATTCACTTAGGTGTGTGTTGGTCTTATTAGAAAACATGAACAGTGTTTGCATATCATACAGTGAATCTGTCTTTATAGGTTATTGATCCTAGGCGCATCATCCTGATTCCTTTGTATAGTAATTTGGATCCTGTATGTGCTTTTGATTCAGGTTAGGATTTGCATGCTGATTAGAATCCAAGAATTGAGATGAATTGTACTAGTAAGCTGTGGAAAGTTATTTATGCTCCCATTAACTTTAATCTTTCAGAAATCAGTAGTATGAAACAGATTCATTCTTACGTCTACCTTCTGTGAAATTGTAGAGGAGGTGGATTTGATGTGATTCTTAGGTAGTTGAATTTGGCATGTTAGCTTTGTGTTTGTTTAGCTCCTTCTTAGGCTATTTATTATTTCCTTATGCTGTTAAAAGTTGCTGCCAGCAGTCTTATTTTCACCTGACTTAAGAGAATCTGATTTAGCTTCCTGTTTTTTGGTACTCGTACCTAAGATGGGAAAAATCCTCATGCCACAGAATTTAGATATTTTTTGGGGAAAAGGGTAGGTTATAGGTCATCATTATTTTAGACAAGTATGTAAATTCTATTTTGTGGTGAGCATGTTGAGGATAATTTGCTATCTACAATTTTTTTTTCACATAAGGAACTTTACAGTTCTTTTATTCAGTCAGCCAATACAGTTCTTTGATTTAGTCATATATTTAACTCCTGTTTTTCATCAATCCTTTCATGATACTATCCTTGTATCATTATGCAATATGATTTAGTATGATGTTATTGTGTACATAACTTATCATATTTACTGTAAACTTAGTTTAGTTAATTAAGTTGGAGGCTTTTGGGTGGAATTTCAGTCAGCAGATGTATGTTTAACTCATATTTTTCAAGCATCATCTCTCAATATTTTCTTTAAACTATGTAGTATGATGTAGCATTAACACCAGCAGTACTTGTCATTGTATGCATAACTTACTCAGATTACTGTTAAATAAGTATACTGTAAATTATTGCTGTATAGGGAAAGTAGGTGAGCCAGCAATTTGCTTATCTTCATGTTTCTTGAAACTGCTCCCAGACGGTGTCACATGGATGTTTGGTGGGCAGGTTTAAACATTGGAAGGTTTTTTGTTGTTTCATTAAGGGGAAATATTTTTTGGGCAGAATTAGAGTGTCTGTTTATGAATTTAATAGTAATAAAAGTTCACCTAACTATTTGATTGGTGCACCAAAAGTGATGAACAAACAACTTAGATTTATTTTACAAATGCTCATCATACATAGAAGCAGTAGTTGATTTTTGAGAGTTCATTTCGCATATTTTAAACAAAAGAACGATTTTCATAGAGCTCATTTACTTTGTGGCAATAGTGCAGTCCTTGTTAACAGACTGTGAGAATAATGACCTTTTTTTTTTTTTTTTTTTTTTTTTTTTTTTTTTTTTTTTCAATGGTACTTAAGGTATGTAGATGATTACAGTTTACAGATCTAGTAGGGGATTCTGAGAAGAGTTGCACCCTCCTTTTCTCTTGGTAGTGCTAACGTCAAAAACTGTTTTAGGTGAAATTATGAATTTCATTTGTTATAATTTTTGCATTTCTTCAACAAAGAAATGATTGGGTACTAACTCCATAGAATATTTCTTTTATTTGAGGGACAACAGGGAGAATGATTTTGCAGGATTTTAAAGATTACTACTCAAATGAACCATTACAAGACTTTAAATACAATGTCCAACACAGGAAAGAATTATATTGTATATCATTTTGATATGATATATCCCCACCCCTTGGCAGTTTTGTCTCCATATCTACCTATACAATCTGTCAGCACTTGAGTGCAGTAAATCATTGAAAATTATAGATGTTAATACTGCCACTTCTTTGAAAAAATCATGACCCATTTATTAATGATACCTGAAAATTTGCCTTTCTGTAGGCCATGGATATAAACTTTGTGTTGATTATGGTAAAGTTAATTGACAGATGGATTAGCAAGAAGGCAGATTCCTGTAGCAAAAGTTTTTAGGCTTTTAGTTTTAACTTTTAGACTGAACAGTAACACTTTAGGGTGTGTATTTACCAAAATAACCTGTAATTATTGATTTGTTCTTATATTGTTTTCATATTTTTCCTAATGCTTTCACCATAGACCTCTAGACTGTGTTGCCTATGTTAATATCTTGGGAGAGAGAAGAAAAGAACTTTTTCTTCCCCTGTTCTGCTCTACTTCATCTTGGAAAAAGAAAACTTTTTCTTCCCCCTGTTCTGTTCTACTTCATTTCCCCTATTTTATGTCTTTCCCATACAAGCATCAGAGGCAGCATTTATTCTTTACATCGGTATTTCCAAGTGGAAGCAAGTAGTAACTGCTTCACTTCTATGACAGCCAGACCATGGTACAGAACTATTAAGATGTAATTTCTGTGAAGGTGACAAATACTGGGCACTACAGATGTTTAGAAATCACCACCATCAAAAATATTTGGCTTAGATTATACATGTATCGCCCAGTTTGGAATATTAGACGGGATATCATAAAACAAAGAAATAGACGTGCAGATAATTTTAGGGGGCTACTTTTTAATGCTAAGATTTTTACAAGTTCCAAATTCTCTCCCTCTCTCACTCAGGTTTTGTCCATTCAGTGATTAATAGTAATTTTTTCTCTAAAGGCAGTGAACCAAGCAAGGCGAAGTGGGGTGCAAATTGAAACCACCGCCAAATGTAAGTATGCCATCCATTATACTGAATAAGTCTGTCTTCTGAAGAATCCTTAGTATCACCTTCTTAAGTAACTGAGACATCAGTCAGTAACCTGAAAACCATGGAATGTCACACATTTACAAAGTCTGAATATGATGTGACTACTCAGGCTGACCACAATGTCTAAATATGGTAATAGTGATATTTTATTTTAAATATAGTGAAAGATCGATCTTAACAAGTTGAGTTTCAGTATCTAGAAAGAGTGAAAGAAATTTATTTTCTGTTTAATGTTAACTTTGGAAATCAGAATCATAAGTTGAATTCTTTTTGGCCCAAGAATCGAACTCTTACCCTAGAAAGCATGCTAAAGCTCAGAAAATGACAAAGTGATTGGTATGCAACATACCTGACAAATTTTTCAAGCTGAAAATGATGTGGTCGCCAGAAGCCAACATAATTGTTCTAGTGTTACCAAATATCATGTCTGTAAAGATCAAAGTAATTTTCAGATTGATGCATAGAATATAGAATTTAACTTTTATTAGAAATGTGTATTATTTGAAATAGAGAGCAGTTTATTCTTGTTCCTCTAAGAAATACCCCGTACTTTCCCCTCGGAAACTGCTCAAACTTAATACTAAAGAGACTTTCCGTTTCACCAGTTATTTAATATGGTTATTTTCCACATAGTTGAACCCTTTGGATGTGCATTTTGATATGATGGGCATATGTCATTGATGCGATTTCACCATTTAGAAATGAAAGATTATGAAATTATTTATTACTTCTCAAATTGTAGGAAGTCCATGAGTTTCCCATACTTGGCACTTAATTTCTTTAGAAAGCATGTTAGACAGTGAAAAATAATTTTTTATCAAAATTGATACTTTACCACTCAAATTCCTTTGCTCTGTCCTTTTATTTGTTTTTTGGTTTTTTGTAGGTATGAGTAAAGCATCATAAACTTGTACAAAACATGTTATTGCAATTTAGAAATTTAAAAACACCAGTCAAGGTCACAAAACAGGTGCTCCTTAGTGATGATACTAATGATCACCTGTGTGTCTTAAGGCCATCAGTATCACTGCTAAATCAGTCATGACAGAGGTGTTCCTTAGTAATGATATTAAAGAGTACTTATGTGTCTTAAGGCCATCATTTTCACTGTCTGCTAAATTTCCTTTGTTGTCATCACTGTTCATTTTTTTCCCCACTCATGGTGTCATGGAAAGAATGGGAGTAAACTTTTAAATGGAAGAATCACAGTTAAAGGGATGCCTGACAGGGATGAAGGGATACCATCTCTTACCTCATGTCAGAACTTTATAAATCATTAGAATATTTTATTTTGTGGGGCAGAATTATACACAGTAGATTTTTGCAGAATGTATTATGATGTTCATAGCTTAACTAATTTGTGGTCAAAAAGCAGAGGAAAGAGACATAAAGTCAGAGTTTAACCTGCATAATGACTGCATGGGTTACATCTGACTGCTGTGTATTTATCATTCTCTTTACCATGGTTCTCTGAAAATGACAGCACTTACCAAGGTCTGGTTTTCTTTACACAATTCGGAGAAAATAAAAGATAGCCAGAATAAGGGGAAACATTTTCTGACAGCTGCAGATTGCAGTCAACTGTTGCTTTCAATTGTTATAAAGCCAGAGTCAACTGGAGCCAACTGGTACATCCAAAGGGTTAACAGTGGTTGTATTTCATCTTTGAAGCACTTGTACCCCATATTATTTGCAGATGAGATGTTTAACTATATTTTGACTAACTGAAACATTTTAGTACTTATGATAAAAGATGATAAAAGGAAGTGAAGCATGTTGAAAATGGAAGTGAAACATGTTGAATATTCATGAGAAGTACACATCCTAATGACATTGGATGATGATAATTAGAATTGTATTGTAGATAGAACTAGTAGATGTCCACACATTGGCTTTAAGCTTATTGTGTTTGCTTTCATTATGTATATGTACATTATGATAATGATAATGCTTGGGATTAACAACATTTGCAGACATCAGTGAATTTTTGTCTGGGTTGTCCGTGTATTATTGAACAATTCTGACTCTGCTGTCTTTTATTTTATCACAATCTTTCTTCAGAAATATATACAGAACACAAAATTAGCTCAGTCATTGCTTCAGATTAAAAAGCTTTGCCTGGGTAAAATACTTCTTTTTACATATGCAAACTTGTCATTACTTTTTTCATTGCCCACATTTGTCACTCTCTCTGCTGTCTTCTGTAACTCTAATGGAAGTATTGAACTTTAAGTGCACATGTGTAGCCTAACATTTAGGTCAACTATTACAGTGTATCTTAAAAGTGAATAAGCATTATTTCCATCTCAGATGGAGCTGCAAGCAACAAGCAGCATGGTACTTCATTGAACACAGCCAAGCTTGACCGTGAAACTGAAGAATTAAAGCATGAAAAACTACCACAAGATGTAGGCAGGCTTATCCAGCAAGGCCGTCAGGCTAAACATTGGACGCAAAAGGATCTAGCCACTGTAAGTTGATTTTTCATTGAAATGTTCAGCCTTTTAAGGTGTTTAATATGATATATGTGATAACAGTGGAACAAGTAAAATTGTTGGAGAAATTTTAGACAAAGATTTTAATTCAAATAATTTGATGATATTTTATAAGGAAGTCAAAATACATGGATCTGTAGAAAGTGTATGATAAGGTTGATGAAATGTTATGTGGAAGGTGTTGTGAATATATGGTGTGAGAAGAAAGCTGCTAAAAGCAGTGAAGAGTTTATATTAAAAGAATAAGGCTTGTTTGCGAGTAGGGAGAGAGGTGGGTGAGTTGTTCCAGCTGAAGGCTGGTCTGTGACAGGTGTGTGATGTCACCATGGCTGTTTAATTGGTTTATGGTGAGGGAGGTAAATGCAAAGATCTTGGAGAGAGGAGTAGATATGCAAGTCTGTTGGGAGTTGGGGAGGGGAGCTAGGAGGTAAGTCAGTTATTGCCTGCTGATGACCTGGGACATTGGCAGTAGATTCAAGTGAGAAAATTTTGTAATTTTTTGTTTTTCTTGTATTTACATAATATATTCCCAAACATTTTAGACTACGTTTGTTACTGGTACTATTCTAATTTTGGATTAGGTAGAAGTAGTCTAAGAACAATAGGTAAGTACCTCTGCAGACACCATGCTAAAGTTGCCCTCTGCCAGTGGCCTGTTAATTTACAATAGAGCTAGCTAGCTTCCTGTGATAAATGAAAGGTTAGCTGGCATGCACCTGAGGATATTTAGATACATACCTGCACATATGAGATCATTTGCATCTTTTATATGTGTACATATGCACGCGTATATACACATTTCTACATGGATATAATTTCTGTGCTAACGATTATTTTAATAGAATGCTTATGTTCACATTAAGAATTTATGATTTAAAGATCTGATTATACTTTGTATAGGTAGTAGTTGATAGGCAGCCAACATCCAGAAGGTATATTACCAATACTACCCGACTGGGTATCAGGAGGGTTAGTGACATCTGCTAAGTGAGCCAACACTTTAGTGGTTGTGAAGTTGTCCTCTGACTGAAGTAGCTGTCTTTGCTTTCTGCCCACCAACATATGGACTACAAGCATTCTCTCCACAAACATACAGTCTTTCCGTGTCATATGTAACACTTGACTACACTTAACTCACACAGCTCATTCTTCGTAACTCTAGATTTTCCGGCAGTGAGCGCTATGTGCTAGCCCTCCCTTTTGGCAAAATGGTAGGAGCAGTAGATAGTAGGTAGGAGCATTTAGGCAGGAGCATTAGATGAAAGTAGTCATTAGGAACATTAGGTAGGAGCCTCTGCAAACACTGCACTAGTGTTGACCTCTGCCAGTGACCTGTTAAGGGTGAGGCGCTAAAGGCTAAGAAGCGGCACTGGAGTTCTTTCGTTATGGAGACTGTTGCTGTTGCCACCCCTTTGAGGGAGTTCCCATTAGAACAAGCATCAGAGAAGTAGATAGATAGATAAAAAAGGAGCTGGCCCCTGATTCCCTGGAGATGATGGAGGGGAGAAGCTCCTTTTTATTTCCAATTATAGACTATTTTGTATAAATGAAGACTAATTTAAATTTTTTGTGTCGAGGACTTTGATGAATGAGGCTTGCCCTATGCTACACTTATATTAGATATGCATCCTTCTTTAGATATCTTTTTTGGTCTATAGTTTTAAGAGTAGACATTATAAATGCATCTAATTACCTTTCTTCAAATGTGTATATAGAGGAGTGAGGGTGGTTATGGGAAAGTTGGTTAGAGTGCGCTTTTGCAAACCTGTCATTTTTTGGAAATCCTTCTAAGGATACTGGAAGGGGCCAACGAAGGGTAGGTTTAGGAAGGTTGGTTAGAGTGCTCTTTCGCAAAACTGGCATGTTTCGGAAAGCCTTTCAGGCTGTCGGAAGGTTGTAACTAAGGGTAGGTATGGGAAAGTGATTTAAAAATTGTATTTTTTTGGCCTCTGAAACCATGGGAGGGTTGCAGTGCAAAGGCTGAAAAAAAATAATAGATAATAAAATGATTATAAACTAAACCAATAAAAATTCTTAATTTATTGACAGTAAGCAAAATGTATCATAAAAAATGTATTAAATTGTTATTAGGATGATAGTTTGATTCTTGCTATAATTTTTTTTCGTTAATTGACTTGGAAGGTATATGCAAACCATAGATACTTTTATTTGATATACAAGTTTTTTTTTTTTTTTTTTTTTTTTTTTTTTTTTTTAACAATAATCAGTGGAATGGCAGTATGAAGAATTCAATAATCAGCTAAAGCTGGATTTGGGCAAGAACATGGAGGCCCAGTCAAAATTTGTACCAGCAGCCACAGTTACTCTTAGGGGTCAAGTGAAGATAAGTAAGTCTAAATAATTTAATTAAATGTTAGGTTGTAAGTTGCTCAGTGCTGACAACAACAAAAAGTGTAATTTGTTGGTTTGAAAGTCATTTGAGCATTATCAAGTTGCAGCTTGAGTTTAGGCTACAAAATATAGGTATGAACCAGGATTAGATACCCTGCTACAATATCTGTCTATCTATCTATCTGTAACTCTGATGCCTGTTCCCTTCTGGAACTCCCTCTAGGGGATGGCCACTGCAATAGTCTCCATAACTAGGAAACTCCAGTGCCACTTCTTAGCCTTTAGTGCCTCACCCTTAATGGGCCACTGGTAGAGGGTAAGTCAAGCATTGTATTTGCAGTAGCTCCTACCTAATGTTCCTACTGACTACTTCTACCTAATGCTCCTGCTTAATGCTCCTACCTAAATGTTCCTACCTACTACTTATGACTATTGCTCCTACCATTTTGCCAAAGGGCAGGGCTAGCACATAGTGCTCACCACAGGAGAATCTAGGTACAAAGAATGAGTTGTGTAAGTTAAGTGTTGTTAAGTGTTATATGTGACAAGGAAAGGCTGTACGTTTGTGGACCGAATGCCACTGGTCCACATGTGGGTGAGGCAGAAAGATACAGCTACCTGGATCAGAGGAGTGCAACTTGACAACCACTGAAGTGTTAGCTCACTATGCAGCTGTCACTAGCCCTCCTGATACCCAGGCAGGTAGTGCTATGCTATGTGGCAGTTATCATGGCTTGAGTAATGATAATTAATCATTGTAAATTAAAAAAAATTTGGCAGTACTTTAGTCTGGTTGGAGGAACCTGTTTTATAAACAACAAACCATGTAAAATCTTTTGTTCTTGTTTAGTTTGTTTACCTTCATTATTAGACAGTCATTAAGTAGCAATTGTTGTGATTAATATGTAAAGCATATTAGATCATGGTGCTGTTGATGGACGAGTAAAAAATGGGTTACAATATAATTGATTTAAAACGGAGGAGACCAGGAATCTAGTCTCTGAAGGTGGTTACAGTAATAATTGTAGATTTAATATGGGGTCATTCCATATCAGATCACCCAGAAGGTCTCAGGCCACCCTCTCAGATTCCCCTGAAAAAAATTCACAGGTGCTCATATACCAAACATATGGAGAAATCCCAACTATTAGGTCTGTATCAATAATAGTTTTGAAACTACAGCCCTTTGAAATTTTAAGTAATTTTATGCATTTTGCCAAACGAGCCTTTCAGTCCAAGTGCCGACATTCCTTTGATATGGCATGTACAGCTTTGAAACTTTGTGACTAGGGCTAATTTTTTCGATAGAATTGAAAAATATCAGATCAGGTGTCTCTGATGTACTTTTCCTCCTACAAGGTTCAGAATATGGTCAAAAATTCAAAACATAACAAAATGACACCCCCTTTGAGAGCTTCTCACTCAAACAGTACACTAGAGAAAACACTCAAAGTTTTTTCCTGTCATTTATGACATATTAGAGCATGTGTATGCAGTAACCATATTTATTAATGTTATAGGAGTGTTAGAATAATTTTTTTAAATGTGCTCAATTTTCAGATTTCCTCAAAATTGCCTATTTTCACATCCTCATTTGACCATGTGGGCAGTTAACCATCATTTTCATATGTTTTCCATGTATTCTTATTTATCTGAAGATGATCTGACAAAAATTTGGTGTTACTGAGCTTCCTTTTGGAGTTATAATTTTTTTTAAAGAATGTACTGTCATGCTCTTGTTGCCATACAAATTCAACCAAAACACATAGACTTATTTCAATAAGAGGAACATACTACCCCCTCATAAGTTAATTCAAAATAGTGAAAATACTTTTTTTGTTAGAGAATTTTGTTGATTGTTAAAAACATGTTAAAGCATTATCACCAGTAATGGATAAATAATCACAGCAAGAACTTTTGCTCTTCAGGACATAAACAATCATTGTAAATAGTATTCAGATTCACAGTGACAGTAGTCAGTACTTTCATAGTGGCAAGCCAGTATTTCACCAAATAGTTTTTAATATTAGTGTTACAAATTTTTGGTAATACCTTAATTCTATAGTTTATCATTTTGGAGAACTTCGGGACATCAGTATCACATGAAACACAATGACTTGCACGACATATATTGCAGAAACATACTTAACTGGACATAGCAATAAGAAAGTTATTAATTGTAATTAGTTGTAATTAATTTCAAATAATAACTCATGAATATTGCCACATCCAGTTAAGTAGGTTCTTGCTTAACTCATGAACTTAGAATTATGTTGATATTCATAAAGATAATGAGGAAAATGGATGGTAGAGACGGAAGTGCCAGTGACCGCTGGGAAACTAGCTTAGTTCTCCATGCAAAACTACCAATTAGGTGAATATAATTTATTTTTATATGTTTTTTCAAAACAGTTCTGTTTGAAATGTTCTTACCCAACTCAAGAACTAATTATTATTATTTAGATATCAAATGATAATGAAGAAAATGGGAGGTAGAGTTGTCACAGGAATGCAAGTAGTTGTTGGGAAGTTTGCTTAGCCACTGCTAGAAACATTCAACATGTGCTCAGTGAATAAAACAAGTAAATTGTATTATTATGTATCTTTATTTTTACAGAATTCTTCATTGTAGGTCTTTACTTAACTAATGAATTAATAAGTATTTAGATATTGAAAAAATTCTGAAGAGAAGATGGTTTGTAGAGATGGAATCACACAAGCATACTAGCTCAAACAGTTACAGGGAAACAAAGCCTAGCCCCGGGAATCACACAAGCTCATTAATGCTAACAGTCACAGGGAAGCTGGCCTAGTACCCACTTCAAAACAGCCCACTCATATTTCTTGAGTAGTATGGTAAATTGTTATTTTTTTAAGTGTCTTTTATATAAATTGACAAAATAACTTTTTGAGTGTAAAGTGAAAAATTAAGAAGTGCTTTTATAAAGTGAAGAAGCCCATTTATCACAAACACACTGGGCTTGGATTAAAGATGTGAGTGAGTAATATAACAGAAGCTGTATGTACCTGACCCACCACATTAAATTGCAAATGAAATGATGATATAAGATATTTCTTATTTCTATTGTAGATTTAACCCCTCTTCATGGATAGATTCACTTTGCATATTTGAATTACAATTTCAAGTAATTGTTAAGGCATTCCTTCCACAGAAATGTCTGCCAGCATTCATGTTCTTGGAACAGCATATGTGAGGTTTTTTCTTAGATTCTTGGATGCAGGTTTTAGAGCCATCATGTATGGTGTTAAACATCTAAGCATTGAAGATATAAATGCAAATATCCAGATATATAAGCAAATATTTTCTGAATAAAGCAACTTTTTATGGTCGTGTCCAGTCCATGACGGGGGTGGGCATAAATATTAACATCAAATGGGACACCTGTCATTATATCATTTCACTGATTTTTTTAATCTGCTTTCCCTGCAGCACATTAATGAGAAGCCACAGGTGATCCAGGAGTATGAGCAGGGCAAGGCAGTGCCTAATCAGAATGTCCTCGGAAAAATTGAGAGGGCCATTGGTAAGTATTACCAGCAAAGTGTGACAGAATTTCTTTATGTTGCCTTTAAATGACACTGGTTATAGGTAGATGTCCAGTGATTTGTGTACAAAATGTTTCATTAAACTGGTGAAACCAGTGGGATTGTAAGGTGACATGTATTGACATGATACACTAAAGCTACTTTTTGGGTAAGAGAGATGTGTGATAATAAAAAGAGTGTAATTGAGAAAGCAGAAGAGTGTGTGTTGAAATGGTGTGGACATTTGGAACGTATGAGTGAGGAAAGGTTGACAAAGAAGATAGATGTTTCAGAGGTGAAGGGAACAAGAAGTGGGAGACCAAATTGGAGGTGGAAGGATGGAGTGAAAGGGATTTTGAGCGGTTGGGGCCTGTCCACCATGCATTCCCCTTTTTATTCCTGTATATCACTACCTACAGCCTTTACTAGTATTTCTCTAAACATTTTAATCACCTCATTCACACATGACAGCATTCCTACATTCACTGCACTTCCATTTAAGCTTTCGGTTACCTTCTTTTCATACTACTCCCTGTATTTTTCCTGATTCATCTTCTCGCTTGCCAACACTTTTAGCTCTCCATTCTTCCTTACATCATACCTCCACTCTTCCCTGATCCTTATACCCACAAACACCACGAAATGGTCAGTCTCCAAAGAATCCTCTCATGACTCTAGTTCACTCAACCACACTTTTTTTTTTATTACCAAACATCCCTCTTACTCTTTCATTACTTACTTGATCAAACGACCTCACACCACATATTGTCTTCAAACATTTCATTTCCAACATATCCACCTCTTCCGCACAACCCCATCTTCCCATTCCTTGCATACATACAATATTGTTGGGACTGCTATTCCTTCAAACATACCCACTTTTGCCCTCCTAGACAACAGTCTCGCTTTTTGCACATTCTTTAGTGCTCCCAGACCCTTTGCCCCCTCCCCCACCCCATGACTCACTTCTGTTCCATGGTTCCACTCGCTGTCATGTCCACTCCCAGATACTTAAAACACTTCATTTCCCCAATTTTTCTCCATTTAAACCTACATCCCAACTAACTTGTTCCTCAACCCAGCTGAACCTAATAACCTCGCTTTTATTCACATTCACTCTCAGATTTCTCCTTTCACACACTTCCAAACTCAGTCACAAACTTCTGCAGATAGTCACTTGAATCTGCCACCAGTGCTGTAGCATCAGCAAGCAGCAACTGACTCCTCAGGCCCTTTCATCCTCCACAGACCCCATACTCAGGCCTCTCTCCAAGACTCTTCCGTTTACCTCCCACATCACCATATCAGTAAACAAATTAAACAATCATGGTGACATCACACTCCCCTGCTGCAGACCAACCTCTGCTGGAACCATTTTCTCTTCTCTCCTCTCACTTGTACACAAGTTTTATCCCCTTCATAAACACTTCTCACTGCTTCTAGCAGCATACCTCCTACACCATATATTCTTAAGACCTTCCACAAAGCATCTCTATCAACCCTATCATATGCCTCCGATAGATCCATAAATGCCACATACAAATCCATCTGTTTTTCTAAGTATTTCTCAAAACGTGCTTTAAAGCAAACACCTGATCCACACATCCTCTACCACTTTTGAGACCACACTGCCCCTCCCCTGATTCTCAATACTTTGCTTCCACCCTCTCAATCAATAACTTCCCATGCAATTTGCCAGGTATACTCAACAAACTTATAACTCTCTAGTTTGAACACTCACCTTTATCCTCCTTGCCTTTTTACTGTGGCACTATACATGCATTCCGCCAATCCTTACCATGAACATCCTTACCAGTCAATCAACAACGCAGTCTCCACTTTCTTAAGAAATTCAACAGCAATTCCATCCACTCCAGCCACCTTCCCACTTTTCATCCTATGCAAAGCTTTCACCACCTCTTTCCTCTTTCATTTCACATCCACCCCGACAAAAACACCCATCTACTACTCTGTCATCAAACCCATTCAATAAACTGTAAGGATATTCACTCCAACTCCTCCTCACTTCATCTCTACCTTTTATCACTTCCCCTTTTGTCCCCTTCACCAATATTCCTATTTGTTCTCTAGTTTTTCACACATTATGTACCTCCTTTCAAAATATCTTTTTATTTTCCTTAAAGTTTAATAATACTCTCTCACCCCAACCCTTAACTGCCATATTTCTTACTTTCACATTTAAATCACCTATCACTAATACCAAGTCTCTTACATCAAAACTGTCAACACACTTAATCATCTGTTTCCAAAACACTTGTCACTCATGATCTTTCTTCTCATGGCTAGGTGCACAAGCACTAATAATTTTAATCATGCATCTGGAAGCACTGAGAAATATGTAGAAAGGGAGGTCATTACCTGGGAGGGCAAAAAGAGGTATGGTTGAAGGTACAGTTGTTGTGTGGAGTAGGATGGATGTGTTGTGTGGAGGAGGGTAGATGTGTTGGAAGTGAAATGTTTAAGGTCGATATGTGTTGTGATGTGGCTTAAATAAGTAACAAAAGGATAAGAGTGTTTGGGCAACAAGAAGAGTATGGTTGAGAGAGCTGAAGAGTGTGTGCTAAAATGGCTTGGACATATGGAAAGCATAAGTGAAAAGAGGTTGACAAAGAGGCTATATGTGTCAGAAGTGGAGGGGACAAGGGGAAGTGTGAGACCAAATTGGAGACGGAAGGATACAGTGAAGAAAAAAAAAAAAAATGAGTGTTCATGGCCTGAACATTCAGGAGGGTGAAATGTATGTATGGGACAAAGTGAACTGGAGTGATGTGTTAATGGGGGGGGGGGGGATGTGTTGTCATTGGAATGAACGTAGGCATTTGAAGTAGACAGGAGAAACTATGGAAAGGTCTGTACGGCCAGTTTGTAGACAGTAGGCTGTGATTTTATTGCACTACACATGACAGCTAGAGAATGAATGAAATAGGCCTTTCTTTGTTGATTCCTTCACTACCTTACTAACACTGGAAATGGTGAGCAAATATATATATATATATATATATATATATATATATATATATGGGGATTGGGGTGTAAGAATACTTCCCACGTATTCCCTACATGTCATGGAAGGCGACTAAACGGGGCGGGAGCGGAGGACTGGAAACCCTCCCCTTGTATTTTCAATTTCTAAAGGGGAAACAAGAAGGAGCCAGGCAGGGAGTGCCCATCCTCCTCGAAGGCTCAGATTGGGGTGTCTGAATGTGTGTGGATGTAACCATGATGAGAAGAAAGGAGAGATAGG
>JAYMFT010324951.1:0-23365 GCA_038088735.1 Panulirus argus
CAGCCCATTGACAGCACGTCGACCCCGGTATATATATATATATATATATATATATATATATCAAACTTGTGAAGAAGAATTTCATACGACTAGAAATTATTTACATGTAAAAAATGATAAATAGCGAAGGGAATCCAACCACAAATATGGTGGAAAGTCTGCATTACATTGTCAGTGTTTATCTATGAACATTTTGCGGATTACATTGATTTACTATAAGGTTTAACAACTTTATCAAAATGTTTTAGTATTCTAATAGCATTACATTATTAATCATATCTTCTCAATTATAATTATATACAGTATGTTACTATAATATTCAGTTGTGCCATTTTCTTCAATAACACATGTTACGCCTATCATCGTCCTCACAGCCTCACTCACATTCCCACCCACTTTTACATTCTTGTAAGAATATAGCCAGAACAGTCCACATGTCTTTACAGGTGTAATGCGATCATACATCTTCACGTTTCGTCGCATAACGTTTACGTTGAAGAAGATTTACCTCAAAACACAAGTAATCTTCACTGACTGTTTGGTCAGTATGAGCAGGGAGCTTTGATATAAACATCAGGCCGATATGCTTGAAATGTCATTAGTTTATCAGTGAAGAGCTGACGAAATTATGGATGGCAGCTGGCGGTGGTGGCAGGTGTGGCCGGCGTTGCCAGACGTACCACACGTGCCTCGCCCACGGAGTGACACGTCAGACTTGCGGAAAACATTTCCTCACACACCGGTCACCACTGCCACTTGTGTTGCTGCTCGCTCGCCAGTGCTGTTCCTCCACTGCCAGGTTAGTTGCCCTTTCTGAAGTTAATTCATCTCATTATTATGGGTTTGGCTGTAGAAAGGAGGCAGCGAATGCGTTAAGACAGTGTTACAGACTCTTTGTTTACGTTTCACAAACGTTTTAAGTCAGCTGTACTTGAACAGGTGTTGTACTGCTCCTCACCCACCTGAAGGTTATAGGGATCCTGGGTAAATTGATGTTTGTGGTCTACAAATTAACAGGCTGACGGTTTAGTGGATATATGACTAGGTTTTTCCCCAACACTGTTATTACTTATTTATATAGTATGGGGAAGAAGTGGGTCAAGTTTCGGTGCAGGGGCATCAAGGACCTAACTTTGGAATAATATGGAAATGATTTTGTTTCATTGAAAGTGCACTGTTTGCCGAATAATTTAGACTGGAGTAATATGATTGGGATCGATTTTTCTTTAATTTCGTTGGGAAATAAGTCGATTGTAGGGAGGGCCGGTAAGATCAAGGAAAATAAGTTGTGATAAAACGCTGGGGCTATTATTGGCATATTTCGTTTTTTTTTAATATATAGGTTAATTGTAGTAGGTGAAACAGTGTATATAGATACGTAAAGAGCTTATAAATGCTGGAAATTTTATCAGGAGGGGGAAGCATGTTTTATAGCTGGTTTTTAAAGAAAATGGTACCAATAAGTTCTTTACACTGTGTAGAAGTGATAGACTTTCCTTATACCTACCTTTGTTCCAACTCCTTCCGTGTGAAGTTCTCACAAATAGGGCTTTAGTAGAAGAAAATAATAGGATGAAAATTCTATTAAATGTTTAGAATGACAGGGATCGATTGGTACCACTTTCATCAAAATCCATCAACTTAACAGGAAAGTGTAATTTAACCCCCGCATTCTTTATCCTTCAAAGCCCTCCCTAGTGTCTGTGGATAAATGATGAAGATAATGAAATTAGCTCATCCTGGAAATAAGTCTAAAAATGTCCATGAATATTAATTAATTTAACATAAGAATAGGTGTACTCTTCATTTTTGTGGTTGTGCAGTGCTGTATTTCTGAGATGATTTGCCCATGGTGACTTTCGTAGGGGAGATTGTTCTTACTCAGAATCGTGCAGTCTGCTTTTTCTTGGTAGTCAATACACTGTAGATGTTGACTGGGGTAATTTCTCAGTTTATGGTTGAACACATATCAGTGATGAATATAATTTAAAGTTTTACAAATGGATCAATAATCTTTGGAGTTGATATATAGCTCCTCTTACTCCTTCAGGGTAAAGTTCCTACAGAGTGGGCTGGACTTTAAAGTAGAGGGATATTGTGGGTTAATAGCAGCATTATAGAGTATGAGGAATCCATTAACAGCATTGCAGAGTGTAAGGAATCCATCAGCAGAATTACAGAGTGTGAGGAATCTGTTGTTACTTCTCATTGAAAGCCATCAAAAAGAACATGTATAGGAGGGATGCCTAATGGAAATATAAAAATCATAGCAAATGAAAGGCCATATGATCAGCTAATGACATAGCCCCCTAACACATTGTTTATAGTCTGTAGGACTTAACTAGGTTTATAAACCAATTTACAAAGCAAGTAGAGATCAATAAAATCTCAAAAGCTCAAGGTGGATGTATGTTG
The DNA here is from genome assembly GCA_038088735.1 of Panulirus argus. Taxonomy (NCBI): domain Eukaryota; kingdom Metazoa; phylum Arthropoda; class Malacostraca; order Decapoda; family Palinuridae; genus Panulirus; species Panulirus argus. The sequence goes on from JAYMFT010324951.1 coordinate 2,416, forward strand.
ATTCAACCGTCTACAGGAGCCTTAATTTTATGACGTGTGATGCCAGGTCAAATTATGTTAGAGACACTTGATGACACCCTTAATCTGACTGGCACAAAATATCATACAGAACACCAAATGATGGAGAGGAAAGTTGAGGAATTTTTGCTAGAGAGATGGGCAGAAACTAGGTCTTGGAGGCATTAAACTTATCAAGATTTCGTCTGTTCCATATTCTGTCTAAGACTGAGTTTATTGACAAAGGTGTGTTGAGATGAGATGTGTATGAGTGCATTTGTTTATTTGTGGAAGAAAGGATATTTTTGATAAAAAGGAGAAAAAGTGCAGGAGACAGGATAGAATCCTGAGGGACACCACTTGTGATTGAGAAAGGGGGAAAGACTGGTCCTTCAACAACCACAGAGATAGATCTGCCCGAGAGGAAGCTAACTGTGAGAGAGGAGAGCTTAGAGATGAAACCTTGATGCCACAACCTGTCAAAAGCTTTGGGTATATCAAGGGCAACTATATGTGATTCCCCAAAATCTTTCAGGAATGAAGACCAGACTTTAGTAAGATTGGAAAGAACATCACCAGAGGATCTTGCCTTATGGAAGCTATACTGGTAATCAGAGAGAAGACTGAGAGATTCAAGATGTCAGTGGATATGGAAGTTCAGGAGGGATTCAAAGAGTTTGTTACATGTCGAAGCAACAGGATGATAGTTAGAGGGGTTAGAATAGTCACCCTTCTTAAGGTTAGGTTGTACCAATGCATACCACCAAGAAGAAGGGAAAGTTCTGGTTTCAAGACAGAAAAGGAACAGACGAGCAAGTACAGGTGCAAGTTGAGAGGCACACTCTTTTCAGTACAAGGGGATTGATGCCATCAGAATCATAAGCCTTGCTTATGTTTAGAGAGAGAAGCACTTTTCTGACACTTCAAAAAGGGATTATGGAAAGTAAGAGGATTAGTAAGAAGAGCATCATGGGTGAAGGAATGTTGAGTCATCCAAGTTAGAGTTAGAAGAGAAATAGAAACCAAAGGAGTTGCTTTGCATATGGGAGAGACTAATATAGTACCGTCAGAATGGAAAAGTGAAGGAAACATGGAGTAACAGAAGAGTCATTAAGGCCATCATGTTAGATTAAAGCCATTGGTCAAATATTGCTTGGAGAACACATTGATATCTAAGTATTCAAGATCATTTTCAGACTGTACACACTGATTGTGTATATGACCTTGGAGACTGTTCACTGATCCTGCTGGAGTATCAGTCCTTAAGCTCTAACCAGATACTGCCTTTTTTTTTTTTTTTTTTTTTTAAGTAAACCAGATTTAGATGAGAAACGTTTTGAAGATCTAAGTATGAATCTAGAAAGTTTGCTACCCAGCTCCCTAATGTTAATTGATAGCCTGATGTTACTATTTCCTTATGATGTTGAGTTTATTGTGACACCATGTCCGCAGTTTATGCATCATGAAATGCTTCTTGCTGACATTCAGAGTCAAAAGTAGTCATTCTGATGGTCTGTTTATTACCCTAGGTGGGATTATATGATTATCTTCACTACATCTGCAACCTTCAATAACCTTGTTCCATTCACTAAAGATGATTCTTTAGATAGAATGATTTTATATTTGTATTTCAGAGCTAGGGCCATGTACTATACAAGCTAAATGCTTGTTATCACTGCCTACATCAATCAGTTCTTGTTATTTTCTTCCATTTACTCAAATTGTTCTGTCTGTAGTTAAAAGTTTTCCCAGTTTTCTTTGTCATATGTTGGGTAACATTTGTAGAACATTGAAGATGAGTATGATCATACCAGTATTTCCTGGTATCCAGAGTTCATTCTGTATGTGAAGGAAACCAGTTTCCTCTTTTTTAATTAATATCTTTTTAACAGGAAAAATGGCTTCTGTGGGCTTCCAATTTGTTATGGTGCTAATTTTGGCAGTGTGTGGGATCCTCTCTTCTAAACCACCCAAATCTCGGGTAAGAATTGAGTACAGAATGGTAGCATGTTATACCTAAAGAATAGGAAAACCTTGTAGACTTTATTTTATTGTAAATGGTTTGGGGTTTTAGACTATCTTAGGTCTAGGAGAATGATGACTTTAGGGTTATCTCTTGTATGCTTAGAGAAAGTAATTTTTGCTGTTTTGAGGTACCTAATCATCTTCAAACTTTGTACAATGAGTGTTCTTCTTTTACTGATTTTTCTTTACCATAATTAAGTTTGAATTATAGTCTCTGTTTTTAAAGTAAAAATCAACTGTACCACAGGAATACATTTGAGAAAAAGAAGAAAAATATTTATTGTACAGACTTAATGCTTAATTATGTAGATATAGTGTTGCTGAAACCGTTGTCTGAGTATAGTATAAGTCTTAGGTGTTGAAGTTGCTCTTAACAGATTTATAAGGGAACTGGGAATCGATGAGAATTAATAGATTGTTAACTTGAGCACAAGCACAGATTGAATGTAGGTGATTGAAAAATAACCACATATTAATGCAATTACATATAGATTTAAGTGGCAAACTGCAAGTGAAATGCTGAAATGTTGAGGAATGTGGCTACTAAAGTTTTCTAGCTCCTCATATAACATGTATTTGACAAAGTTAGAATTATGTATGGAATTTTGATTAGAAGCTTGAAAGTATTATTTTTGATGTCATGTTGATAGAAACATTTTAGTGTGACTTTCTATTTTCATAGAATAGTGGGTAATTCTTTCAGAGCTCATTCAATATATATACTTCTTTAAGTTTTTTCCTCATAACTAATTATAGTGGCTTTCTTCTGTGTTTCACATAAGGAAATTCATAGATCTAAAGTTGACTGTGTGTAGAGTGGTGGCTCACTATGTATGCACTGCCTTTAGAACACTTTGTTCTGAAGCTGTTAAAAGGTGTGTGGGTCTTAGGTATAGACAGGAGGCTCTGGAGCCATAGAAAGGTGTGTGGGGCTTGTTTGCTATATACATGACAGGTAGAGAGGGGATGCAAGCTAGTGAAGCTGTTCTGTTTTCCTTGATCTTACATGTTGACATGAGAAACTGCAATTAAGTTTGAAAAAAAAGAAAGCATCATCATTTTGGGGAACTATGAAAACATTTTTATGAAGAACCTGGCATTTTGATTCTCAGTATGTGGCCAGCATCCTGTGATGTGTACTGTAGGATGGCAGCCAACATAATAGGGCATTTCAAATCTTTCAGTTTCAGTTTTTTTTGCACATATGAAGGGAGTCTAGGAATTAATCTTGCAGGGGTTGACCAGTACTCTTTCTTGAGACAATGTTACCTATGAAATAATGCATATATTGATTATGTATGTCCTTAGCCTTGAAAATAATTCATCTGGCTTTTTCTGCATAATTGTCATGAAAAGATGCATTGCATAGAGAAAGTTTAGAATAAATTAAAGATACTTATGGTTGGAAAGAAATAGTTCTTTATTCATATGCGTTATAGGTACATACATTTTTCAGCAAAGGTGTTTTTATGCAAATTGAGTTGTAAGTCACACTACTGATAGTCATTCTAAAATTGGTTAACTACCAACAGGTTGTGAAATGTGCAGTGTGTCGCAGTCTTGTCAGTGAGGTACAGGCAGCCATTGATGAGGTAAGACAGTAAACAATGTGTGCAATTACTTGCTTGTTTTAATGGGGAATTGTACACTCACAGTGCCCCATATTGTAACCTTTGGGTTGTTTTGGTACATAGTAGTGGTGTGAAATGCTGTAGAATGCCATCTAGGAGACAAGAGTATGCAGGAAATATAACATGAGAATGCATTTTTCATCTTTTTCTCTGTGAAGAGTTGCCCAGTTACTTTGAAGAAAATATAGTGTATATATTCAGACTACTCAGATAGCTCTTTCATTCTTATGTACTTATATAGGGTCTACATAACAGAATGGTGAATAACAATATGGATATTTGGTATAGTAATATTACCTTTCAGTGAATTTTTCTGATACATGAATTAAAAGCTAATTCATAGATATCTTGCCTGTCGTCATTTTTTTAGGTTTATTATCTATCTATCTATCTACCTATGTCACTGATGTCTGTTCCAGCTGGAGCTCCCTCAGGAAGGTGGCTACGGCAATAGGGTCTCCATAACTAGCGAACTTCAGTGCTGCTTCTTGGCCTTTCATGTCTCACCCTTAATGGGCATCTCTAGTGCAGTCCTACATAATATTCCTACTGAGTACTACCTAATGCACCTTCCTGTTTCTACCTACTATTAATATCTAATGTTCTACCTAATGTTCCTGCCTAAATGTTCCTACCAACTATTACTATCTATAACTCTTACCATTTTGCCAGAAGGCAGGGCTAGCACATAGTGCTCAGTGGAGGAAATTCAAGATTTATGAAAAATGAGCTGTGTGAGTTAAGTGTTGTCAAGTGTTACCTATAACAAGGAGAGATTATATGTCACAATGGCTACCCCCTTGTCCCTCTTCCCTTTTTATATCCTCAACTGCTACATCATCCATTCTTGCATTCAGATCACCCATCATTATTATGTGATCCCTCACATCAAATTTGCTAATGCTTTCCCTTGGCTCCATGTAAAACACTCATTTCTCCTCTTTACTCATCTTGCTCCTATGTGCATAAGTACTATTAATCACCCAACTCTCATAATCCATTTTGATTTACTCACAGCTTTCTGGGGCTCATTTCCATACTGTGCTTCACACTCTCCCGCAACTTCTCCTGTAGCAGAAGTGCCACCCTCCCCTTTACTCTTCCCTCACACTGTCCCTATACTATCTTAGTACATTTCTAAACCATTTTTTTCCCTTCTTAAACTTTTAATCTCTCAGAGCCAGAATATCAAAGTTCCTTCCCTCAAACATACTACCTTTATCTTCTGGTTAAATCCACAGACATTTAGATACCCTATAATGAGCCTTCAAGAGGAATAAGCACTCCCCACGTGGCTCCTTCAGCTGTTCCATCTTTTAGAAATTGAAAGATTCATACAGTGGTGTTACCAGTCAACAACTGCTTGAGTGTATAATTACTCTGTAGTCAGTTTCTTACTTCAGAGGAATTCATCTTTCTCCTCAGTGAGTGTTGCTAAGCCTTAGAGCAGTTGGAGCCTCCTGGAAGAATGATACTAGGGTAGCACCAGGACCTTTCTTAAAAGAGTTCCTGTAGTAATTGAATAATTGATAGATATACTGTTTTGGTCTTATGCTTAATCTACTATTAATGTAAGGGCATTCTTATCTTACCAAGTGCTATTTTACTTCATGATTATGTTTGTGTGTGTACTGTGCCATGCGACTAGGTAATTTTGGCAAAATTTGTTTAATTAGAAATTTTCAGAACTGTAAATTAATGAAGATGTTTGGTTATAAAGTGACTAGAATTTGGGGAATGTGTATTTCCTTCCCAGTTATTAGTGACAACGGCAAAAGTTTGGTAGAATAGAATTATTAGAGTATTCATTATTCAGTGATGTTTATTTCTTTCCCAGGTAGACCCAAGGAAGAAGATTGATGTTGGCTCATACCGTATTGGTGCAGATGGGAAACAAAAGTTGTCATCAGTGAAATATGCTGGATCAGAGGTAATGTAAACAAGAAAATCAGTGTGGATTCTTAGCCAAATGAATGGCTCATTTTTTTTTTGCAAATGTTGTGTTTCCTGCTGTAGTGAGGTAGTGCCAGGACCAGTTGAAGAAATGGTCTCATTCCCTCACATCAGCTCTCTCTCTGTCATGTATAATGACCTGAAACCAGAGGACCTCTGCTACCAAACGTCACAGACCTCTCCATGGCTTTCCCCGACTGTTTCAAATGATCTGGTTCAGCCCATTGACTGCCGAAAACTGCATCACTCCAATTTGTTCTATCCCATGTTGGCCTCACACCCTCCTGTGCATTGAGACGCCAAGCCTTCAAAGTATCTTCACTCCATCCTTCAACCTCCTTTTTGGCATCCTCATTTACCTTGTTCCTTCCTCTTCTAACATGTTGACCCTCTTACTAATCCTTTCTTTACTCATCATCTCATATGTTCAGACCGTTTTACCTCACCCTCTTCAGTTCTCACATATATTGCTCTTATTACCCCACCTCTCTGTTACCCTATCATCACTTATTATTACCCCACCTCTCTTTTACTCTTATCATCACTTATTCAGTCAACTGTCTTTACACCATGTTCTGTATTCAAACATTTCATATCCAACACATTCACGCTATCCTTTAAATTTTTATCTAAGACCCAAGACTCATTTATATGGCACTCATATTTGCCTTTAGTAGCAGTGACCTCTTGCTCCACACATTCCTCAATGTGCCCAAGACCTTTGCCTCCTCACCCACCCTTTGGCTTACATTATCTCCTGTGGTTCCATTCACAGCCACATGCATTTCCAGGTATCTATAACATTCCACATCCCCCAAGTTCTATTCATTTAGTATGTACCCAAACTTTCTGTCTCTTTTCAATGCTAAACTTGATGGTATTGCTTTTATTCACATTTACTCACAACTTTCTCCTTTCACACACTCGCCAAAACTCACTAACTTCTGCAGTTTCTCATTTGAATCTGCCACTAGTGCCTTGTCATCAGCAAACAAGAACTGACCCCCCCTGCTGATTCCATACTTGCTCCTCTTTCCAAGACACTTGCATTTACCTCCCTCACCACCCCATTCATAAACAGAATAAACAACCATGGTGATATCAAGTGCCCCTGCCATAGACCTATCTCCACCTGGTACCACTCACCCTCTTCTCTACCTGCTTGCACACTTACTTTTCTTTGTTGATAAGAACTCTTCACTGCTTCCAATAGCTTTCCTCCTGCTCAATATATTTGGGAAACCTTCTTTAGAACATCTTTGTCAACCCTATCATGTTTTTTCCAGATCTGTAAATGTCACATACAAGTCCTGCTTCTTTAAGAATTTGTCACACTCATTATTCAAAGCAAATACCTGATCCACACATTCTCTACCACTCCTGAGACCAAATTGTTCTTTCCCATTCTGATGCTCTGTGAATGCCACCACCCTCTCAATCACCACCCTTCTATACAGCTTACCAGGTACACTCAAACTTTACATTTTTTCATACTTTATCCCTGCTTCCTGCATTAGAGAGGAAACACCCGGAACAGACAAAAAGGCTGTACTTGCTTATATCCATTCTCTATCAAGCGAATGCAGACATTTTTCATCTTTTTCTGGCACTGACATGGAAAAAGGCAGTTGAGTATGAAAGACTCACTATTGTCCTTCTTGCCTTTATACAATGGCATTATACAGGTATTCTGCCAATCCTCAGACACCTCACCATTCTTGAAAGCTGTGACCACTGTCCTAATATTGTGGAAATGTTTTTTGCTTCTAATCCATCCCACTGTATTTACACAATCTCGCCTCTCATTGGTCCATTTAATCACACTCTTATAAATGTATCCATTTCAACAACATCTCCAGCAGCCCTTTGTAAGCATAAATATTGGCACCTCATCAAAGCTGAGTGGAATGCTTTAAGAAAATTCTTTTTTGACTTTCTTTGGATAAATTACTGTCTCTTATGTGGTGATGTATCTGTCTCTCCCAAAGGCAAAACAGAGGTTATTGTTATGGGAATGAAGGCATTTATTCCCTCTTGCTCCAAGATGACCTCTTCCAATCCATGATTCAGGCAAGGGATCAGGCCTATTGGGCTGGGAAAACTCTCCTTTTTCCAACTCCCATACAGTGTTTATCACTACCTGTAATCACTGCAAGTTCTTTATCCATGAGGCAAAGCATTCCGTTATTCAAAGTAAGGGCAATAAACTCTCCTCCTCATCTACTGATAGGTCTTTCAGGCATTTACCTAAGGGTATCACTAAAAATGTCTTTTGCTCTACCTTTCCTTCACTTTTCCTTTCAGACGGTACTATAGCTGTTTATCATAGACATAGCAACTGTCTTTGGTTTCCATTTCTCCTCTTACTCCACCTTGGATGATTCTAACATTCCATCACCCCCTGATGCTCCTCTTACTAATCCTATGACCCTTGCAGTAATATCTTTTCAGACTGTCCTAAAAAGTGCTTCTCTCTTTAGATGCAAGCAGGGCTTATGTTCCTGATGGCCTCCATCCTGTGTACTGAGAGGGTGTGCCTCTGAACTTGCACTCATACTTGCTTGTCTGTTTTTTTTCTGATTAAAAAAAAAACTGGACTTTTCCTTCATTGAAGCATTTGTTGGTACATCCCATCCCTAGAAGGGTGACTGTTCTAACCCTTCGAGCTAACATTCTGTTCCAAAGTCTTTGAATCCCTCTTCACTCCCCATATCCTTAGACATCTTGAATTCCACTGTCTTCTCTTTGATCAGTATGGCATCTGTAAGGCAGGATCCGTTGCTGTTAATCTTTCCTGTCTTACTAGTGTCAGGTCATCCTGGAAAGATTATGGCAAATCCTATGCAGTTGCCCAAAAATGTCAAAAGCTTTTGACAGGGTGTGGCAGCAGGGTCTCAACTCGAAGCTCCTTTCTTTAGGGTTCCCTTCTTCACTTTGCTACCTCATATCTAGCTTCCTCTCCAGCCAGTTTATCTCTGTTGTTGTTGGTGGCTCATCCTCCCACCTATCTCCATCAACAGTGGTGTCTCTCGATGTTACAGAAAAAGCCAGCTCTGCCTCTAAGAAACTGGGTCCTGTTCAGATGTTGAAATTTATTTTCTTCTGAGCAGCTGCTCTGTTTATACAAAGGATTGACTTGTCCTTGTATGGAGTACTGCTCTCACATCTGGGGTGGTTTTGGCTCTGCATCCTTACTTGACAGAGTGTAGTCAAAAGCGGTTCGACTTATAAACTCTCCCAGGCTACCTTCAACACGTGACCCACTTGCCCTATTCTGCAGTGTTGATTAACTTTCCCTATTTTATAGGTATTACTTTGGTTTTGCTCCGGAGAGCTGGCTGCATGTGTGCCCCAACCAGTAGTTAGACCATGCAAAACAATTTGCTGCATTACAAGATTACTGTGTGGCTGTTGAAACTCAGGGGTGGGCTGTTTTGATAACTGTTTCTTTCCCAACACCTCGAAGCCATGGAACTCTCTACACTTTCATGTCTTCCCAATAACTATGACCTGGCACAATTTAAAAGACAGATTTTAAAATTCCCTCAAAATTCATAAATACTTTTTCTTGTTTCTTCTATATTTTTCCATACATACATTGAAAGTTGTATCTAACCAATCAGCAGCACAGTTGTCTCCTTTCAACTGCAGTTCCATCCATTGCAGCTGCCTTTCCATATTTTATCTTATGAAAGGCTTTCACGGCACCACTTGCCATGTCTCTCTCACTTTGCATACCTCCCCAATCCAAACACCTTACATCTGCCACCCTATCCACATTCAGCAATCCCTCAAAGTACTCACTTTATCTCCTCTTAACCTCATCACTGCCTGTTGCAATTTTCCCATGTGTCCCTTTCACCATTCTTCCCATTCTTTTCTGTTTTTCTTATGCTATTAACCTCCCTCCAAAACTTTTTCCTATTCTTCTGAAGTTTGTTGATGCTTGTTCACCCCAACTCTCATTTGCCATCTTTTTCAGCTCCTTTACCTTCCTCTTCACCTCTTCCTGCTTTTTCTTTTACATCTCTCAAGCATTTGCATTCTTTCCCTGTAAGTAATGCCCTTACACCTCTCCTTCCCCTTTTGTTAGCAAGCTGATATCGCCATCCCACCATTCACTACCATTTCTCATCTGCCCACCTCCCACCTTATGCATACTTTACACTTCTCTTGCACATATCATTCCTCACTCATTCCCTGAGCCTCATCTCCTTTCATCTTTCCCATTTTACACTCAATATCTCCAGGAATTTTTCACATGAGCCTCTTTTCTAAGCTCACCTGCTTTCACCACCCTCTTTTTATCCAGATTCTTTCCTTTTTTCCAAAAGCTTTTTTACAAATTTTCACCATCGCCTCCACCAGGAAATGATCAGACCACCCTCTTTTTATCCAAATTATTTCCTTTAATCCAAAAGCTTTTAACAAATTTTCACCATCGCCTCCACCAGGAAATGATCAGACATCCCACCAGCTTCCCTTTTAATCACAGTCATATCCAAGAGTATGCTTATGACTCTAGTTCTGCAATACCAAGATCTTTTCCTCATAGTTGAGGGCATTGCCTTGTTTCTTAGGTCCAGTAGTAAACTGAGGACATTCCCTCGAAGACTCAACAGTCCTTTTTTGCAGTTATTTTCATTGGAATCATTAGCAGGTAATTGTACAAGATTTTTGATACTACACCAATAGTTTGCTAGTTTCCACTTTGTATATTACTTTAAACTAAAGAAATAGGGAGTAGTGTTATGTGTTAAGTGCAATTGTTTGATCTCGACTGTGATTAGGCTGATACCATAGGGCACTTGCTTTTTCAGGTCAACCCACTTATATAAGCAAGAATCACAGCCAAATCTGGTAAATGTTAGTTGTGTTGTTTATAATACTTGCACATTTACAGTCCACAGAAAAGAAGTATTGCTATCCTTGGTTTTGATGGATTTTGAAATGGACAGAGTTACCCTATTTTTTGTTATAGTTGCTACTGTCAATGATTTTTAGTATTTGCACCTCATGAAATCCCTTCTCATGCTATATTTTTTACTTAAATCTTGTGTAATTCACTACTGTGGTAATACTCATTTTAAGAAGTGCATAGTTTATGAATGCTGTAATGGATTAAGTTGTTATTTACCAAATATGATATGGTTATGAAGGATGATGAGAAAGTGTAAAGGTTGACTAATATCATTAGAATATCTAATAGTTCTCCTGATGGAAACATTTGACCTGGTAAATACCAGCATACATATGATCAGGTGCAGCAGCACTATTGTAGTTGCAGAATTGTCTGCTATGTAATTATCTCTAGCAACCAAGATTTCCAAAGGACTACTTTTTAAAGAGCACTCTGTGGCTGTTAGTAATTCATATTGTTGTCAAGCAGTGTGATTCTCATTTTAAAAAGTGCAGAATTTATAACCACAATATTATCGATAAGTTGCTATTTACAAATGCCATTAGGATGATGGGAAAGTATAAGGGTTGACTGATATCTTATAATATCTAATAGTTTTCTTGATGGAAACGCTTGATGTTGTAGATAAGAATATGTATATTATCAGGTGGAGCACACTATTGCAGTTGCAAAATTGTCTGCTATTTGATTATCTCCAGCAACCAAGATTTTCACACAGACTCCAAGAATTTAAATTGTTACCAAAGCCATGTTGATTATTTGTGTGTGAAGTATGAGTGGTACAGTACTGTCTCATTCTGTTGATAAACTGATGTCATCCAGTGATTTTTAGTTTAAACCCATCTCTGTATTAATATAATGATAATCACTGAAATATCTTTGTAATACTAGTGCCAACCAGCTTCTTGTTGAGGAATTTTTGGTGCCTCATAGGACAGATGCATATAGCGATGTCATAGTGTTTGGACTAGTCTGAGAGGACATACCAGTGCCCATGAATTCAGAAAGCAGTCAAGAGGTTGTAGTCATTTGATTTTGAACCGAGTTAGAAGTGAGACATGTATTATTCAACCTCCTATAGGATGGAGACACCTTCCTCCCCAGCAAATACAAGAGTGCAACACCCATCTACCTATTCATGAAAGTATTGAAATTAGGTCTGGAGAAGCATAGAGAGCACACTGTAACGAACACCGACCTCAGCTGAGATTAGATGCAGTGAGCAAATGACAGATGCCTTGTTGAAGAGAATAAGGTACCCCCATCTCTTGCCTTCAGAAATTCCTGGTACCAGGGAGACAGCAACAGCGTAACAGTTTATATAACAACTGTATGAAGCTAATAGTGTGCTCCAGAGAATAGGATTGAGTTTGAACTGTGCTCAAGGTAACTGTCTCAAATTCCTCATGACTCTGCCGCAATCTTGGATCAACGACCAGCCGTTGATGCTGTTAGTGATATGAACCTTTTAACTCAAACTAGCAAGCTACTGTACAGTCTCCATCCACCGATCAACTTAGATCATATCACCTAGGTTGGACTTCAACTAAGCCCAAAATACCTCAAGCGCTGTTGGTTCTGAATGCTCTCACACCATCCACATTCATTGGTTATGAGAGGTCAGGCTACCAGCAGCCCAGATGAGGATTAGAGGGCAACACCACTGGGGTGCCATGTGACAATTGTGCCTAGCCAACCAATTCTGCAGGGTACATGGCAATGCTGCGAAGATGTGGCCACAAACAGTGTTTGTAAACATCGAGGTAATTCGTAACTTGACCTTCATCCTTCAACCTTCAAGCCTCACTCAGCTGCCATATGTGGATAGTTGTAAGCTAGCCTTTACCTGAATCACCAGGAGAATTGTTATTAATCAGTTACCGATTAAATTGTGAAGTTAATTACATATGGAGAGAATGAGAGAGGAAAGGTTGAGAAAGAGGATTTATTTGTCAGAAATGGAGGGAACAAGGGGAACAGGTAGACCAAATTGGAGGTGGAAGGATGGAGTGAAAAAGATTTTGAGTGATAGGGGCCTGAACATGCAGGATGATGACAGGCATGCATGGGATAGAGTGAATTGGAACGATGTGGTATACTGGGGTAGATATACTATCAGTGGAGTTAACCTGGATGAAATGTTCAGGGTAAATCATGGAAAGTTCCATAGGGCCAGGTTATAGATAGAAAACTGTGGTACCAGTACACTGCACATGACAGCTAGAGAGTGGATTTGAGCTGATAAATCATTTCTTTATATATTCCTGGTGCTACCTTGCTAAAGCAAGAAATGGCGATCAAGTATTAAAGAAAGAAAAAGAATTACTATTAATCAGTTATGGTGACAGATAATTGAAATCAAATTGACAGGAATGCAGTGTATTGTTCTTGCCAGATTAAACATAGAGTGTATTTTGCTCACCAGAGCATCACAGAGTAATCTTCCCAGAACCTAAGTATTCAATAATTCAGCATAACATCTTGCAAAGTGAATGTTCAAGTGAATGCTACTAACCCTAGTTGATCTGTAAAAGAGTAACAAAATACATTGTGAGTGTGTTTCATGCCTTTAATTATATCTGGTCAAACACATGTACTATTCACATCCCATGCTTAGAAGAACCTATTATAAGTTAACCTGATTTTGAGTTGATAAATTCTCTTACTCTCTCTGTTTATATGTAATTATTCAAATATGTACTTGTGTATGTGTTAATATTCACAATAATTGTTTTATGTATGCTGTGATCAGTGATATCTGACAGAAGCATCTGTGGCAAGAATTGCACTTGATATATCACTCTTGAAAGCATGACGATAGGACATCCTTATTTTGCTGTTGAGGGAATTATCATCAGACTAGTGCATGCTAATTTGTTTCTTACCCTTTGGATGCAGCCATCGACTTTGTTGACTAAAGCTTTACAATGATTGAGTGCAATAGTATACTACAGTCAACTGTCAAAAAGTTTTTCCTCTTGCACCAGCAATCTTCAATTTTATCAGAATTATACAGTGAAACCCAGAACCTGGTAAGTGCTGCTATTTCCAGGCGCCTTCAGCAAGCAAATTTAAAAAAATGTAGTAAGCCATAACCCTCATGGATTTTTCACCACATAACTGGATAAGTTATGGACATTCTAACATCATAATATGTTCAAATATTTTTTTTAGTTTATCTGTGCACCTTAAAAGAAAGTATATTGGTAACTTACAGTATTTTGATAAGAGATAAGAGTTGGCATCCCTTTAACCTAACAGGCTGACTCAGACATTTTTATTTAAAAGCTCTCTCTTTCATTTCATGACACAGGGTGTGTGAATAGTGAGACATTGGTGGCAACAGAGCTTGAATTGATATTGAATGTCTCACTCAGAGGTGTTCTGTAGTATAATTGCTTTGGAATGCCTCATTTACAATCACAGTTGTAGGTTTTACTTTTAAATTTGGGTTACAATGTTTTGCCCAAGTTTATGATGTTTTATTCAAGTAGGTAGTAGTTGGTAGGCAGCCAACAACTTTGGAGGTATATTACCAGTACTACCCACCTGGGTATTGGGGTTAGTGATGGCTGTGTAGTGAGCCAGCACTTCAGTGGTTGTCAAGTTGCATTCCTCTCACCCAAGTAGCTGTCTTTTCTTTCTGCCTCATCCACATGTGGACTACTGGCATTCTGTCCACAAACATACAATCTCTCCATGTCTTAAATAACACTTTACAACACTTAACTCACGCAGCTTATTTTCGTAACTAGATTTTCCTCTGATGAGCACAATGCGTTAGCCCTGCCTTTTGGCAGAACGGTAGGATTGGTAGATAGTATTAGCTACGAGCATTTAAGCAGGTGCATTAGGTAGAAACGAGTTTGAAGTAGTAGGTAAGAGCCTCTGCAAATACAATTCTATAGTTGCCCTCTGCCAGTGGTCTGTTAAGGTGAGGCACTAAAGGCTAAGAAATGGCACTGAAGTTCACTGGTATTGGAGATTCTATTGCTGTGGCCACCTCCTTAAGGATGTTCCAGTAGGAACACGTATCAGAGACATACGAGATAGATAGATAGATAGATTATTCATGTCTATAAAAGAAGAAAAATCAAATTTGAAGTGGATACAGGAAAGGAGCTTAGAATTGTAAAGTTCATCAGTTTTATGATAATTGAAAATATATTTCACAGTCTAACATGCTTTCTAAGGAAATTAAGTGCCAGATTTAGAAACCTCATTTTTTATGGAAAAGTAACAGTATTCATTTTATAATAGCGAAGTAGCACCTTTAGGGAATGCCCATAAAATGTTAATGTGTGTCCAGAGGGATATGTACAAGATTTTGGAGCATTAATATTCAAAAGATATGAGTATATACATGCACCTTGAATTTCCATATATTTGTCATCCATTACTCTTAGGAACAATGCTTCTTTACAGTTTAGTAAGTCATGTGAATGGAGATGATGATATAATCCTTTTTGGTAAATATTGTTAGTGTTGTATGATTAATAATAAACAAATGTCCTCTAACTTTACTCAATTCATTTTTCAGTTGCACATGATGGAAGTGATGGAGAATGTGTGCGAGAACATGAAGGACTATGCTCAGGCTCGCCACAAGGAGACAGGCAAGCTAGAGGCAATGAAGCTGGTTGTAAATGGGGCCATGAATCCACGTTTTAATGAATATGAGATGGTGCAGGATCCAGATCTAAACAAAGGACTGCAATTCCACTGTGAATCAATTGTTGAAGAGTTTGAAGATGAGGTTGTTGCTTATTTTAAGAAGCATTCTGAGATAAAGTTAAGGGACTCTCAAGAACAGTTTTGTGGTAAAGTGACAGGAATATGTAGCGGAGTTAGAGATGAATTGTAATTAAAGGTTGTGATTAATATAATTATATTAGAAGTGACTGAATTATAGAATTTTACACATCTGTCACAGACTTAGAAGATGAGTTTTGTAAGAAATTTAGTTTTTGCCATGAATTTAGATTGTTTGTTTATGGCCAAAAGTCATGCTGTCACATTCATTATGTGGGTTGAGAGCAAGTATATCTGGAATAAGATACAGTAAGCTTCATTTGTACACTAGTCTAATTGGCTTTGGATTTTCATAAAATGTATGTATAATGTTGCTGGAATGTAACTTTTTATTTACTAAGTATGATAAGAACTTCATTTTCATGGCATCCATGAATTTCCCTGTAAAATGTGGGTCATGCTGGGCATTATAGTAACATTTCATGCATTAGACAAGTTGAGAATATACCACCAAGGGATTATAGTTTCCTAACAGAAGTTGAGAATATACCACCAATGGATTATAGGTTTCTAACAGTCCATTTACAAAGAGGTTAACTCTTAGTTCTCTGAGAGCTCTCTCTTCTGTTATGAAATTTATTAGTTGCTTTTGGTTCAGTAGTTGAAAATTTTTGTCCTGTACAGGTGGAGCAAATCACAAAATGGCTGCAAGGAATTTTAAAAGTATTAAAGAATTAATACAAATACGCTTATAACTATTGAGAGTGAGTATCTGTGTTGTGTGAATCTATGCATGTGTTAAACACCATTCTATTACATGTATTCTTTTTTTACGTAGGGTGGATCAAGTGCATGCAACACCTCCGTTCACTTGCATGTCCTGAGAGCCTCAGCAGACATTCTAAGTGCTAAATTGAACTGGTTTGAACTCTGTTGCAGGATATATTTTTTTTCCATTTACAAGCCATGTTGATTTATCATGGAAAACTATTACCTCAGCTCACACTTCTGCCTTCACTCAGAATGCCTTCATTGTTGTTGATGAAAAATCTTTCCTCTGCATACTCATTGTAAATACTTCCAGCCTAATATTTTTCACTCTCTGCATTTTTCCATTTCATTCATGTTCCACCTTATGTTCTTGTACTTCAAATTACTGAAGAACTTCACCTATGTATCATCTGCCATATGTTATGTATTCGTACCATCTTAAGATGGTTTTCTCCATGTGTCTTTCTAACATTTTCTTCACATGATCTGAATATTTTTCTGATCATCATTGCTTTGTTTTATATTTGTTTTGATATTTTCAATATACTTCAGAAATTATTCATCTCTACTACCACTATATTTTACTTATCTGGAACTAGAGGAAAGTTGGTTCCACATCCATACATTGCCTAACTAAAGTAGATACTGGAAGTAAGTTTTGTCTGTTGTGTTTTCTGTGAACATCTCCATTTGTTTTAGGCTGTTCCAACAAAACTGTGGTATGTACTTTCAGGGCCCCAAGTGTATTTTCTTTAGGGGTCTGCATTACATACATACTAGAGACAAGTACACTATTACAGTCTGTTGCCATCTCCACCACATTTGGCATGCTCCCTGAGGAGTTTGAAGGGGCCTGTGTTAATAAAGGTATATGTGTGTTTCTCTCTCTCTTTCTCTTTCTCTGTAGTTACGTATTTGTGCTGCACGGGAAGGGAGTTTTACATTCCTGGGGCCCTATCTCCTGAACATTTTCTGCTATCATTTAAGATTTTAAATTTTTTGTATGCCATCCCCACTAACAATATTTTCATTCATATTTTTCCATTCATTTGCAACTCATACTTTAAAAGTACTTCTTTACATATTTTCTTATGAGATTGTGTGTGTGTTTGTAATTTCTTATTTGTACTGTATGGGAGGGAGTTTTACACTCTTGGGGACCACATCTTTTTAAACTTTTTTTTATCATACAACTTTTTAAACATCTTGATATAGTCAGCATTTATAGTTTTGTCACTCAGTTTATTCCATTCATCTATTGTTATGCTATAAAAGTTATTCTTTACATGTTTTTTCGTAACTTTCAAGTTAATTTTATGCTAAGGCTTCTAGTTTTTCTGTCAATACATGTCAACAAACTGTTCACTTTTGACATCAAGCATAGGAAGTGAACAATTTGCTGAATTTAACCTTATCTATGTACATGAATGCTGTTTTGATATTTGCCAGTAAACAGTTGGTCTACTGTTCTCCAAATGTGGTACACTGGTTACAGGTCTAGGACGATGTCTACTCCCAAGTCTATCACAGACAGATTCCTGAAGCTTATTTTGAGTTAGAGAAAGTTCATAACATACAAGGCTTCTCTTGCTGTATAGAGAATGTTCATAACATTCATGGCCTCCTTCTGCTGTGTCCCATCCACATTATCTGTACTTTACATTAACTTGGTTGTATTTTATCAACCACCAGTCTGATCAACTTTGGATTTTATTAAGATTAATGCACTCCTCTTTGCTTTTCACTTTCCTTCCTTTCCTAGGTATCAATCACTAACTTATTTAAGGAGAAGTCAAGTCCCTTTGGCAAGTCATTTATGTCGAAAAGCAATAGGGCCAGAACTGTCACCTGTGGCACACCATTGGTGACCTCAATCCAATTTGAGAGGGCTCCCCTGACATGCATCCTTTATTCTCCATCCACTAAGACAGTCTTCTGCACATGAAAGTAGTTTGCCCCTTTATTCCTGCCAGAAGATACAGCTTTTTTACCAACCTCCAATGTGTTACAGTTTTAAATGTGGTCCAGATACAGACAATCCACCTTGCTTTCTCTTTGGTCTAAAATGGAGCTCACTTTATGTTACAGAAGATCTCCTTTCCATGCTGTTTCCGACTTAGTGTTTCCTTTTTAAGAAGCCATCTATTTGCTTATTTTGTGATCTTGTCCAGTATTTTACAGACCACTTTGTGTGTGTGTAATTTTCCCTTTGTTCAGTATGAGGAGGGAGTTCTGCACTAATGGAGTTCCATCTCTAGAATTTCCTTTAAGTAGCTTTACAAAATTTTGTATACTGTTAGCACTTACCTTTTCATCACAGTTCCAACCATCAACAACCCTCACATTCATGAAGTAACTTATTGTTATGGCCTTTGGTTATTCTGTCATTATGTCTCTTGAGCTATTCATTTTAGATGTCTTCAGGTGGTTTAGAAACTAAAAGGCTGTAATGATGTGAACTCTATTTCTTCTTTTCTCCTTGGTGAGCAAATTTGTAACTCTGAGTCTCTCATTGTATATCTGCTCTCTCATTGGAGGTTTGTGAGTGTGTTGAGAGGGGAGAATTGGTAGAAGACCATACTTTGCAGACATTCTCAGGATTCCGTAGGAATGTTTTAAGGTGGATAGGTACTTCTTGGATGTAATTTAAGTAATAGAATTATAAGTAATGTATTCATATGTGTGGAAGGCCCCAATTGCTTGGAAGCTGAGTTTGTTAAATTATTGTTAAAAACAGACCACAGGGGTACCTAGTGACAGTACTAGGATCCCGATTCCTCTATCAAGGAATAAAGTATTGAAACTGAACTTAAAAACAGTAACTAGGATCCTGATTCCTCTATCAAGGAATAAAGTATTGAAACTGAACTTAAAAACAGTAAAGTTCAACATTACTGCATCGAGCCACATGTAGCTAATAAAGAAATTCTCGTAAGTGCAACAATATGTTTCCAGGAACAGAGAAGGAGTGATGTCACCACAGTATAAGGTAATATTTTTTTAAATATTTAAGTTTTGACTAGGAAGTTTAGCAGATGTAACATATATTGTTTTGATGGGTGTGTGATTTTTGTTTTTTGAGAGGACTGTCAGTAGGTTTAAACAACCTGTAGAGTAACAAAGCTGTCAGAGAGAAAAAGAAAGTAAGAGGAAATTTTTAAACAAATTTGCTGTGCTGTGCTGTAAAGCATATCATATATTATTTTCTGTCTGCAATTGATTGCAACAAATCTTGAAAAAATTTTCAGACCTGACTTGAACTGAAGGGATACATAGTTCTATATATTTTTCACTCATGCTATGGATATATGAAATGGAAAAAGGAGGCCAGGGTACAGAAAGCATGATCATAAGTTGGTAAAATCAATGACTTTTTTTTTTTTTTTTTAAATGGCACTTTTTTTTTTTTTCTTTTCAGTTGTCTACACAGGTTAAGAAAAGTTGTGTGTAATCCAACTTTTATACTTAAGTGTTTATGCCTGAACAAACTCTAAAATGCTGCTTTAACATCAAGAACATACAAAACAATGATCAAAGCTGGAATTGCATTTAGCTGCTGCCAGTCAAGAATTATCTGTTATGATACCTCCCTCAATCCCTGAGCAGCTAAGCTGAGGAAATTTCTTCCTTGTTTTGTGTTTCCCTCTTTGTATAGCCTTTCTTCCTATAACCCCTTAACTCTCAGCTAAGGTTTCCTTTCAAACCCTGAGAATTTTAGGTTTTTCATGTTGTTTAAGAAATGTATTTAAAATCGAAGTTTGAAAGAGATTGATATAACGGTGAGAAGAGATCGGTTCAGATGAGTGTTTTATCCAATACATTTCAGCACAATGTGCAAACAAGTGCAAGAGTAAGGCTTGAGCATCAAGTGAATTGCCACTGCGCATGTTTTATGTTTCATTTTATCATTTTGCTTGCACTGAAAAATTTGTTACTGATTATAATTTTTTTCCTATACTGTATACTAAATCTCTTTTGTAGTAGTTAGTAGGCAGCCACTGACCAGGGAGGTATATTACCAGTGCTACCCACTGGGTATCAGGAGCATCAGTGATGGCTCGTGGCAAACTAGCACTTAACTGGTTGTCAAGCTGCACTCCTTTGACCCAGGTAGCTGTTTTTTCTTTATGCCTCAACCTCACATGGACTGCTAGCATTCTGTCCTCAAACGAACAATCTTTCCTTGTCACACAAAACACTTGACAAAAACTTAACTTGCACTACTCATTTTTCTTAATTCTAGATTATTCTGCAGAGAGTGCTATGTGCTAGTGCTACCTTGTGCTAGTGCTACCTTTTGGCAAAATGGTAGGACCAATGGATAGAAGTAGTAGGTAGGAGCATTAGACAGGTATATTAGGTAGAAGTAATCGATAGAAACATAAGCTGGGAGCATAGGTAGAAAAAGTAATGGGCTGGAACATTAGATAGACAATTTAGATATTAGTAGTTGGTGGGAACATTAGGTAAGAGCCTCTGAAAACACTGTGCAAATTTTCCTCTGCTAGTGGCCTGTTAAGAGTAAGGCTCTAAAGGCTAAGTACTGGCACTGGAGTTCACCAGTCACAGAAACTCTTTTGTCGGGGCCACCACCTCAAGGGAGTTTCCAAAGGGAACAGACATTAGAGATATAGATAGATATTTTTTTTCTTTAGAGCAGAATTATAAAAGTATGTAGAATTATCAGCTACATCAGTTAGTTTCAGTGTTGCCTCCAGGTTTGCTAGAAACACCTTCCCCTGCCTCATCTGTGTCGACTTTCAGTGATGAAAGAGCCACTGTCCACAAAATCAACTCTTCATTATTATTATTATTATTATTTTTTTTTTCATACATATTCGCCTTTTCCCGCGTTAGCGAGGTAGCGTTAAGAACAGAGGACCGAGCCTTAGAGGGAAAA
>JAYMFT010325062.1:0-39328 GCA_038088735.1 Panulirus argus
AGTGAATGCTAAGACTATAAATACCTTCAAAAGTCGTTTAGACAAATACTTTATAAATTCAGGTATACTCTGAGAAAGACACCAGAAATAAACTGTATAAATGACAGCAGTAATGGGGACAGTAGAAGGCTAATGTGCTGTAGCGGGGAGTTGGTGATGGCTTAGAATAATTGCTGAGCAGAATTACATTATCTTGTCAAATTAAACTTTTTATTTTTACAGACAACCTAGTTGTGGGCCAATCAGGCCTCCTATTGTCTGTCTTTCTCATGTAAACTCATGTAAACTTGTCCCTCACCCTGCTGAACCTAATAGCCTTGCTTTTATTCACATTCACTCTTAACTTTTTCCTTTCACACACACTTCCAGACTCAGTCACCAAAGTCACCAACTTCTGCAGTTTCTCACTCAAATTAGCTGCCAGTGCTGTATCATCAGCAAAAAACAACTGACTCCTTTCCCAGGCCTTCTCATTCCCCACAGACTGCATACTCGCCCCTCTTTCTAAGACTCTTGCATTTATCTCCCTCTCCACCCCATCTGTAAACAAATAAAACAACCATGGTGACATCACACACCCCTCCTTTAGACCAGCCTTCACTGGGAACCATTTACTCTCCCCTCTTTCTACTCATGCACATGCCTAACACCCATGATAAAAACTTCTCACTGCATCTGGCAGCCTACCTCCCACACCATATATTCTTAAGACCTTCCAAAAAGTGTCTCTGTCAGCCCTATCATATGCCTTCTCCAGATCCATAAATGCCACATGCAGATCCTTCTGTTTTTCAAAATATTTTTCGCACACATTCTTAAAGGAAATACCTGATCCACACATCTTCTACCACTTCTGAAATTATGCTGTTCTTGTGTTCCTCCCCAATCTGATGCTTTGTTCTCATACAATTTGCTAGGTATACTCAACAAACTTATACCTCTGTAGTTTGAACTCACCTTTATCCTCTTTGCCTTTGTACAATGGCACTGTATAAACATTCCACCAATCCTCAGGCACTTATCATTATCATTATGAACATTGAATATCCTTACCAACCAATAAACAACACAGTCACTTCCTTTCTTAAGAAATTCAACTGCAGTACCATCATCTCCAGCTGCCTTGCCACATTTCATCTTATGCAAGGCTTTCACCCCCTCTTCTCTCTTCTTCAAACTACTCTCCATGACTTTCTGACTTCGCATATCCCCCGACCAAAACACCCTACATCAGCCACCCTATCATCAAACACATTTAACAATCCTTCAAAATACTCACTCCATCTCCTCACTTCATCACTACCTGTTATCACTTGCCCTTTTTTCCCATTCACCATTGTACCCATTTGTTCTCTTGTCTTTTGTACATTATTTACCTCCTTCCCAGATATCTTTTTATTCTCCCTAAAGAGTAATGATACTCTCACCCCAACTCTCCTTTGCCTTCTTTTTCAACCCCTGCACCTTCCTCTTGACCTCCTGCCACTTTATCTAATACACCTCCCAATCTTGCACTCCTTTCCTGTAAGTGTCGTCCAAATGCCTCTCTTTTCTCTTTCACTAGCAACTTTACCTCTTCATCCCACCACTCACTACCGTTTCTAATCTGCTCACCTCCCAACTTTCTCATGCACATGCCATCACTGCTTCCCTAAATACTTCCCACTACTAATGCACTCCCATCTCTTCATTTAGTCTCTCCTTTTGCCATTCTACACTCAGTTTCTGCTGGTATTTCTTCACACAAGTCTCCTTTCCAGGCTCACTTTCTCTCATTACTCTCTTCTCTCTCACATTATTTCATCTTTTTAAAAAAACTGTACAAACCCTCACTCTCACCTCCACAAGATCACTAATGACCAGACATCTCACCAGCTGCCACTCTCAGTACATTTACATCCTAAAGTCCCTCTTTTACATGCATAGTAATTAATATATAATCTGATAATGCTTGTTGACCATCTCTCCTACTCATACGTAAACTTGTGTATATGCTTCTCTCTATACTAGGTATTCCCAATCTCCATTTTTTTTCAGTTCCCATTTCCATAAGCTCTTCACTGTTTCCATTAACAACAGTAATTCTCCATGCACCCCAATTATACCCTTAACTGCCACATTAGTTACCTTCGTATTTAAATCATCCATCACTAATACCCGGTCTCGTACATCAAAATTGGTGACGCACACACTCAGCTGCTCCCAAAACATATACCTCTCATGATATTTCTTCTCACGGCCAGGTGCATAAGCACCAATAATCACCCAACTCTCCTTCCACTTTCAATCTAGAATTTACTTCCTTACACTCTATCACCCACTCTCACAAGTCCTGCTTCAGGAGTAGTTATATTTCTTCCTTAGCTCATGTTTTCTCACTAACCCCTGTCTTTACTCCTAAGACATATCCAAACCATTTATCCCCTTTACCCTTGAGCTTTATTTTGCTCAGAGCCAGAACATCCAGGTTTCTCTCCTCAAACATACTACCTATCTCTCTTCTCTTTTCATCTTGGGTACATCCACACATATTGAAACACTCCAATCTGAGCCTTTGAGGAGGATGAACACTCCCTACTAGGCTCCTTCTTCTGTTTCCTCTTTTAGAAACTGAAATACAAGAAGGGGAGGGTTTCCAGCCCTCCCCGCTCCCGTCTTTTTTAATTGTCTTCTATGACTTGCAGGGAATACGGAGGTAGAATTCTTTCTCCCTTACCACAGAGATATGTACATTTATTTACATATGAATATTTACGTTTTTTAAGTTTTGTTTCCAGAGAGTGTTATTGTCTGAAGTTAGCACGTATAGTGATCAGCGAAACACTTTGCAGCTAGAGAAATATCAGAATATTTGTCGGGGGTGTGGGTTAAAATGAGCTTGCAAACATTAGCACTAATACAACTTCTCTTTGTGCCTACCAATTAAGACATTATGTGACTACTTGGCGAATAAATGTTAAGGAACTTGTGGAAGGAGAGGTCATTGTCTGTTAAGGCAAAGATTGGTATGTTTGTAGGTGTAGTAGTCCAGACAGTGATTTTTGGGTATGAGTCTTGGGCCCTGAATACAAAAGAACAGAAGATGGTAAATGTGATTTTTGTTTGTGATTTATGTGGAGAGAGTTTTACAAATATGTTGCCTTGTCTACTTAACCTTGTATATGTGTACCATGCCTTTACTCTTATGTATGTATATATGCACACATACCCTAGCCTATGCTAGGTCCCCATTCTATCAGCCAGCCCTTTGGGGAGGATGAACAGCTGGGTGGACTGTGGATTGGCTGCTGTAACTAGGATTTGAACCTATGTGGGTTTTACTCCAGGCAGCCCGTGCATGTGTAATGGTCAGTAATGGTAACTGCTACAACATGGAAAGGAAATGTCTGAGGATGCTTTGAGATGTGAGGTGCATTGATTGTGCAGTTTGACTGAGAGAGATAAAGAGTATGATGGGACTGTTTGGACACATGAAGAGGATGAGTGAATTCTTACTGAGCAAGGTCAGTGTGCCAGAAGTGAACAGAGGAATGGAGTGGGGTAGACCAAGAAGGAGAGGGAAGGTTGAAGTGAAAGGCTTCGGGGTATCAAGGTCAGGAGAGTAAGAGGCATACATGGGATGTAATGATTTCAATCATTGTAGAATATTGAGCAGACGGACTATCACTGGGCTGAATGAGAACATATGGAGTGGTTGTTATAAACACTTGAATAATCTCTGGGGCTTGGCTGTGGATGTTGGACTTGGTTTTTGTGTATACAGCATGACACCTAGATTTTTAATGTATTCAAATGAATCTGATGTTTCACAGTTCCTGACACTACCTCCTGAAGGGAGGAGGAGCAACTTTGTACTTCAAAAATTTCAACACTTACTTTACGGTACATTGTGTTAAACCAGGTCTTTGACCCAGACATTTCGAAGTCTTTTGATGCCCTCAGTCTCTCCCTCTCTCCATTTTTTATATAGTGGTTGGCATGGATTGTTAAATGACCTAAGTGATGAGGAGGAACATTTATGATATTTATTAAGTTGGTGAGAAAAGTGAAGAACAGGTATAATGTCACGAAACAGTGACTCAGATAGTGATCTTAGTGGGAGTAAAGAGGAAGCAAGCAAGGGTCCCTTCCACCCATGCCCCCCACCACCCTCTCACTTGGAAATTATATTTAACAGCTTTGCATAATTTTCTCTATGTAATTCTAGGGTAGTGGAGGTGTGCATTATTTTCAAGCATACTTTGATTGTAAAGTGTCATTAGAGTAGTGCATGCAATAATATTTCTACACATATCCTGGTATTTCACTGCCAGTTTTGTTTTTGTGTGAAAAATAAGAGTCAAGTATAATACAGTATAGATGAATAGGACCTCCATGTTCTTTCATCCTTCTTGTGTCGAAGTGAGGAAGGATAGTTGCAGACTTGTGGCAGTACTCCCACCTTCCACTTACTGGTATTTTTATTGTGTAGCATAAATATTGCTAAGTAAATTTTTTTTGTTCGCTACCACCATTCTACCTATGTGTAAAGTAAGACTAGAGTGTGAAACACAGTTCAAGAGAATGAAAAAACTTGTGTATGTCCTTCTGTATTATCTCAGGCTGTCAGATATGTCATTCACAAACAATACCTCTATGTCTTACCCTTTTAGCTCAAGCAGTCAGATGTGTCAACCACAAACAACACCTATATGTCTTATCACAAGCTGTCAAATGTGTTAGCTGCATCTTCCTTCTACCTTTTACACAGTACTTAACTAGGCTAACACAAAGAGTGTTAGTTACTTTTTGTAAATTTTCTTTTAATTTTTCACTTCAGTCTGTCAGTAAAAACAAAATGGCATGTAGGATGATGGAATTTCTAGCCAATCCTGCTGTGTGAAGGTAAGATCTTAACTTGCACAGAACTTTAGGTGGGGACTTTATTCAGTTTCTTTTATCATAGGTGGAGACTTTATTCAATTGCTTTTATCAATATTAGCCTCATCATTTTCTTGATATGACCATATCATTTCAGTATTCATATCTTTTGCAGTACTGATGGCGTCTAACATGATACTTTCTTTTTTTCCAACAGTCAACCTCTGGTAAACAAATATGAATTTTTCTTATGATTTACTTTTTTTTTTTTAACTGCTGAAAGATTAATGTATCTTAAAAAAGACATTGCTTTTATCAATATTAGCCTCATCATTTTCTTAATATGACCATATCATTTCAGTATTCATATCTTTTCAGTACTGATTGTGTCTATCATGATATTTTCTTTTTTTCCAACAGTCAACCTTTGGTAAACAAATTTGAATTTTTCTTATGATTTACTTTTTTTTTAACTGCTGAAAGATTAATGTATCTTAAAAAAGATATCTTACTGCTGACATTCTTTTACCGGTTTTACTTATCAACCTGTATTTAATTATTTTACATTAAGGCTGCTTTACTTGTAATCTCCTCAGTTTCTGTTCATCTAGTCCTGTATCAGACACTTCCCTTTTTTTATATATATAAAACTTGAAATGTTACCTAGCTACTGTTTGCATTTACATTCACTTTTCTGATGGATTCTCCTGAATTATTTCTCAGCACTCTATTGTTTCTTTGCCAATTGCATTTTCATCATCAAAATTTCGTATCGTAACAGTATCCCAGATTTATTCTCTTCCATAATTCAGTTATAATTCATTACTGTCATTGCTAGAGATGAACACTCATTACCTTCCCATCATGTGGGCACTGCATATATTAATGAATATTTTTCTTTTTTTTTCAGAAAACTGTCATCTCCTTTAGGGAAAAAGCGTCTCACCTTTGCAGATATATCTTTACAATGCTCTGATGAAAAAGAAAATGACCAACCGCATACCTTCAGGAACAGACATGTTAAAAATACTTCACATTCTTCCAGTTGTGAAAGTCTCCCAAAAACATTAAGGGCCAATTACAGGTCATTTTGCTCAAAATCTGAACTTGAAATATGTAATACTAACAGACTATGGAAAAATTCAGAGTCCAAGAATGAGTTGTCACCGGCAAAATGTTTTCAAAAATTGAAATGTGTGAAGCCACTCATGACATATAGGTTGAAGTGTTGGCCTACAAATGGTGCAGACTCATCTCTCGTGACAGTTGAACACAAGCCTTACTACAGTGAGGCACACAACAAAAAACCCAAAGGAAATAGATTCAAGTCTCCGAAAAGGAGTTTTGATGAATCATTTTCTGATGATAGTGATAGTGGTAAGTTATCTTATTTCACACCTAACTGTGGTGAAAATGCATTCAGCAAAAGGATTAACAGTGCTGATGACAACTGGAGGATACTTGATGATAAAAGGTCATTTAGAAGTAAAGTATCATTAACTTGTAATAAAAATGCAACTGAGAGCCCTGTCACTACAGTAATGTCCCCTAAGAACACTAAGCATCATTACCCAGCAGTTTTACCTAATGAAAAATTGAATAAAAGCACTCAGTCCTCTCTTACTCCAGTTGAAACCTGGGACATGAATCTCCAGAGATTTTTTATAGAGCAGAAAGGATTTTTGAACTTTCTTAGTGAGAATGGAGAAAAAGAAAATTCACCCATTGCATACAACTCAGAAAGTTGTACAACGCCAAAAAAACAATGTAAATGCCTTCCATTCACTAGCCCATCATCTTTTATGATGATAGATTTTCCAGTGGCAACACATTCTTCTTTAGATAATGGCTCATCTATGTGTTGCAGTGTAGAGGATGAGTTTCAAGTGTCCAAGGATGGATGTAGACCAGTGGTCAAGGATATTGCACGCAACTCCTTAGCTTCAAACTTATCTTCTCACGTGCATGATATCAACAGTAGTCCAGGTGCAGATGTTAACTGCAAGGAATCAGAGACATTGAATGAACTTGAATTTACTGCAGAAGGGGAAAAGACAATTATTTTCAGTCATCAGATGAACAAATCCATACATATGTCACATACACCAAAAAAGGAATTGGATGCATCAGTCTCAAGATGTATTACACCAGAGCAACAATCAGTCACTTTCAGTTCTCATTCACTTACTTGTAATCTGCTGTCAGAAACTTGTGATTTGAAATCAGTTAAGATTGACCAGCCTATTGTGTCTGCCAGTCACTGTGATGAAGAGGTTGACACTAGTAATCCTAATCAGCAAATCTCAGACTTGCAGATTCGTACAGACCGCCTTGTCTCTCAAGGTTTGCATCCTGGTACGTCAGATCAACACATTTTGACACTGACCAAAAGATTAGATAAGAGTTCCTTGATTCAGTCTGTCTCACAAGCCTTAAGACCAATCAAATCAAGGCAAGTTTTCTCTGCTACCCATACAATTAATATAAATAAGGTAGTATTATCACATAGTGGCCCATTATTATCCACTGGATTTGATTCCTTCACCACTCCAGTAGGAAGGCCCTATATATACCCTGAGGGTGCACCTCGGAAACTTCCAAATCCTACGTTGAGAAAACATCCTCATCATTGCAGACGCAGCCTTGCCAGGTAAGAAGCTGTGATTTATGTAACGGTTCTCTTCTCCAGATACTTTTAAACATTTATTTAAGTAAGGAAAAAGGTTTATACTAAAATTTTTCAGTGCACATGTATTGGGAATTCATAAGCCATTATTATCCATACCATAATTCCATTTTGTTTTTGGTATTTTTTTCCTGAATGTTTGCTGTTTCTTGCATTAGTAATGTAGCTCCAGGAACTGATAAGAAATGGCCTCATTTGCTCACATCCACTCTCTACTTGTTATATATAATGCTCCAAAACTGGAAACCCATATCCACAACCAGGCCCCGGAGACTTTTCTCTGATTTCACCTTGATACTTAACATGCCTTGGCTAAGTCCATTGACAACACATCAACCTATGTAACCACATCCTTTTGATTTGTTCTATCCCTTGTATGCCTTGCACCCTCCTGTATGTTCGGGCCCTGTGATTTCAAAGTGTCTTTCACTCCATCCTTCCATCTCCTTACAAAGGAATGCAAAGGAATTCAAACAGCAATAGATCAATGGGTTCTTTCAATGCTGTTTTTGATTGTGAAAGATATCAGTAGCTCACAGATTAATTAAAAGTTATAACTTGGATGTGCTGGTGTTTGGGGAAACCCTTGTCTTTGGGCAGGGTGCATGGAGTGAAAATGGAAATGATGAATGCAAGTTATGGAAGGATGTGGAAGAAGGAGTGGTATAGACAGGAATGAATGAAAATTATCAGGGAAGAGGGAAAGAAGGATGTGCAATTTTGCTATCACAGAAAGTGTGGGATGGTGGTACAGAGCATGGATGGGATGGACCAAGAACAGTGTGGGTGAAAGAAAAGACAATTATGAAGAGTGCAAAGATATGTGTATATACACCTGTGAATACGAAGACTGTATGAGGTAAGGATGAAATGAAGCATTTCTGAAGAGATTTTAATTATTATATAAATGGTTTTGAGAATGAGAGAAACAGGGTTACTGTGGGTAATATGAATGTGAAAGTGGAATTTGATGAAAATGGTAAGGTAGTAGGGAAATGGGGAGTGCCTGGTGTAAATGAGAATGGAAGTTGATGTTGTGGATGTCTGTACTGAGAAAGGTTTATTCCTTGCAAACACCTGTTTTCAGCAGAGGATAGTCCACAGGTATACATGGATGAGAAATGCTGAAAGTAAGAGCAAAAGGCTTTGATTGACTGTGTGGCAGTGGATGAAGGGTTGAGAAGGGCCATGCTAGATGCTAGAGTTGTGAGAGGATTCTTTGGAGACTGACCTTTATGGAGTTCTTGTGGGGATGAGGATGAGAGAGAAGTGGAGGTATGGTGTAACGAAGAATAAAGCGGTAAAAGTGTTGGCAAGTGAGAAGATGAATCAGAAAATTGCTGGGAGGAGTGTGAAAGGAAGGTAACAAAGTTTAGATGGAAGTGCAGTGAATGTAGGGAGGGAGTCATGTGTGAATGAGATGTTTAAAATGTTTAGAGCTATACTATTAAAGGTTGTGAAATAAGTAGTTGGATACAAGGTCATGAGATATAGGAATAAAAAAATTCTTAGTGGACGGAAGTGATTAGAAATACTGTGGGAGAGAAGAAAAAGGCATATCGTAGATTGCTCATAAAGATGTACAATTGTAAGTTCAGTAATGGGTGAGGGAAGAATATATAATGTGTAAGTGGAATGTTAAAGAACAGATATAGAAATGCAAACAATGAATAAATGAAGATTTTGGGAGAAAGTTTAATGAAAAGTTTTAGAAAATAAAATATTGTACTGGAAGGAGATGAAAAAAGAAAAAGAGGTGGATGTAAGAGTGGAAATCTTAATGTAAGAGGTAAAGAAAGGAGTTGATGAATCAAAAGGAGGAAGTGAAAGGAAAATGGAAAGAGTATTTTGAAGAACTGATGAATGTGGGAGGTGAGGCAGTAGTTGTTTCATGCATGGGTATGGAGGACAGAAGGAAGAGCATACAAGTGAAAGGGCCTCTAGCAAAAATGGAGTTAAGAAGGGCAATTTCGAGGCAGAAGGTAGGAAAGGCACCTAGAGTGGATGTGATTACAGCTGAAATGCTGAAGTATGGGGAAAAGAAGTGTGGTAGAGTGGATGCATCTGATTAGTAATTTAGCTTGAAAACAGAAGTTTGTGCCTGAGGATTGGATGAAAGCTGTTTTTATTCCTTTATTCAAAGGAAAAGGTGCTAAGGATGTATGTAGCAATTATGAGGGAACAAGTCTCTTCAGTATACCAGGAAAAGTGCATGCAAGAATGTTGATTGATAGAGTGATGGAAGAGACTGAATGCAGAATTAGTGAGGAGCAAGGGAGTTTTAGGAGAGGTAGGGGATATGTGTATCATATTTTTGTGGTAGAGATGACTGTGGAAAAGTCTTTAGTGAAAGGTAAGAAGTTGTTTGCAGATTTTATGGATTTGGAAAAAACTAATGACAGAGTTGAGTGGAATACTTTATGATATGTGTTAAGAGGTAGAGGAACATCTGTTGGTTGGTGTGAAAGCCTTTTCTAGAGGAACAAATGCATATATAAAAGTGGATGGAGAATTGAGAGAAATTTTTGGTATACATGCGGGTATGAGGCAGGGCTATGTAATATCACCATGGATCTTTAATATATATGTATGAATGTAGTGATAAGAGAGATGAAAGCAAAACTAGGAAAAGGGGGTACAGAGATGTAGTGTGGTGATGAGATATGGTGGCTGGTTGCAAGCCTTTTTGCAGATAATACTGTGTTTTTTGCTGAGAGTGAAGAGGAGTTGCAGAAGGTGGTAAGTGTGTTTTATGATGTGTGTAAGTGAAGGTGACTGAAGGTAAATGCAAGTATATGTAAAGTAATGGTGTTTGAAAGGAAAGAGGGGTTTTTTTTTTTTTTTTTTTTTTTTTTTTTTTTTTTTTTTAAGTATGAAAGAAGAAA
This sequence comes from Panulirus argus, assembly GCA_038088735.1. Classification (NCBI taxonomy): domain Eukaryota; kingdom Metazoa; phylum Arthropoda; class Malacostraca; order Decapoda; family Palinuridae; genus Panulirus; species Panulirus argus. Next base: position 10,432 of record JAYMFT010325062.1, read on the forward strand.
GTGTACTGAACTATACATTGGATATGGGGATAGAAATAATGGAAGAGGTAAGAGAATTTAAGTGTTTAGGAGCTGTCTTGGGTAAGTATGGTGATATGGAAGTTGATATAAGAGAGAAAGCAGTATAGGGTAGAACAGTCATTGGCTCCCTCAATAGAAATATGAAGGATAGAGGTATAAGTATGGAAGTAAAAAGAGGATTGATATACAGCATACTCCTCCCAACTGTGACATATTCAGCCAAAACTTAGACTTGGAATGAGTCACAGAGGTCAAGAATCCAGGTTGTTGGAATGTGCTGTTTAAGTGGAGCAAATAGCATGGCAGAGAATTCAAAGGGAATGAATTGTGGAGTGGTAAAGTGGGCATGTGGAAATAATGCAGGACTGGGAGTATACAAGGAAGTGTATTAATAAACACAGCCTGCAAAACTTTCTTGTGAGTTCCTGATTAAGATATTCTTTACAGTATTTTTGTTGCTGATGGCTGCATTTACATTTAACGATTTAAGCAACCTGGGAAGAATTATAGAATTATCTCTAAAAGGGAGAACTAAAAGATTCTTGGTATCATGGGGAGGTTTGGGTTTAACTCTATAAAATGATTTCTTTGCCAACTTAATGGATTTATCAGTGAAAGATCTAGGATACTTTAACTTGGATCCAATAGAATATATCTTTTCAAACTCATCATCAGTAAATTCCGGACTGCATCTCCATAATGCCTTAAGGAACATCGACTGGAAGGATGATAATTTGACTCTGTCATGTTCAGCTGAGTAATAATGGAGATATGAACAAACATTGGGAGGTTCTTTGTATATGCTTTACTTAAACATGTTTCTAACCCTATGGATCATGCAGTTTAGAAATGGTAACATACAATCATTTTCCACTTCTACAGTAAAGTTGATAGAAGGTACTACATTGTACAGTCTGATGTGTTTTACCTGACCTTTATGAGTTAGTTCAAATCTTCAAGTTACAGACCAGTTATGTTCCAGGTTAAACTTTCTGTAAAGGGTATAACTTGGGCAAAATCCATACTACAGCAATGGGTCTTACGCATATCAATCCTTCAGATACTAGGAAACCAACATATAAAGTATGCTGTTTGATACATTTTGCCAGATACTTTTTGAGTCTGGTCAAATGCACCTTCACTAAACTATAATGTGACTCCCAGTGAGAGATGGCGGGTCAGATGGCCTAACAATAATAATTATGATGATGATGAACTGAGTAGTCCCTAAGTATCTATTACGATGATGACAATTATAAAGTTAACCTTCATCCAGAGAATTGAGTGACATAAGAAACATTTCTCCTCTTAAGCTTTTGCCTCAGTTGTGTTTGATTTAGAAAGCTTTAACTTGGAACTTAACCTGGCTCAGAATTTGGAAGAAGAAGAAGAAAAAAAAAAGTCCTATGGCCATGGCGTGTAATACATATGTTCTTGATATTTTTTTAATGTTTCCACCCATTCTTTCCAGATGGCAAGTTTTCAATGGAACATACATTTTCCAAACAATAATTTCACCCATTTGTATATCAATAACAAAAATTATGCTGCAGTGCAGGAGACACAAGTGTTCCATGGAAAACTGTTTTTGTTACAATGAATTATTCATTTTTCATGATGAAAGACATTTTCCTTTGCAGGCAGTTTGCTAAGGAAGCATCAAGCATTATCCCAGTAATTGATACTCCACCAGATTCTCCTGCCTGGTAAGTCATTGTTATGGGTTTTGAACAAGAGTGATAAACATTTTGTCTATGAATTTGCAGCTCTAAGGAGTGTGAGAAAATTCTTCATTATTCTTTCCTTCATACTTACTGCTATTTCTTGTATTACTAGGAACACATGAAGAAAAGCCATATTCATTCATATCTGTTCTATATCTGTCATGTGCTGTGCAGTTAAACATCAACCAACTAACCACAACCAAGCCCTTCAGACCTTGCCATGGTACTCCCCAGCTGCTTCACATGACCTGGTTCAGTTCATTGACAGCACGTTAGTCCCAGTAAACAACATTGTTCCAATTCACTCTATTCTGTGCCTGCTTTTCTCCCTCCTTTATTTTCAGACCCCAGTTACTCAAAATCTTTTTCACTCCATAGGAATGAGAGAGTTGTGGTAGTAAGAGAAGTATTTATGAGAAACCTGAAGAGGTTGTGCTGAAATGGTTTAGGCATATGGAGAGGTTGAATGAGGAAAAGATGACTAAGAGGATGTACATGTCAGAAGTGGAGGAAATATGAAAAAGCATAAAACCAAGGAGGAGGTGGAAGGATGGAGTGAAAGATGCTTTGAAGGCTTGGGGCTTGAACATACAGGTGGTTACGAGACATGAAAGACATACAGCAAATTGGAGTGATTTGATTTACAGGGGTTGACATGCTGTTACTGGGGTGAACCAGGGCATGTGAAGTGGTTGGGGGAACCCATGGAAAGGTCTGTGAGACCTGATTGTGGATAGGAGGCTATGATTTTGGTGCATTATACATAACAGCTAGAGGGTGGACAGGAGTGATTGAAGCCATTTCTTCACCTGTTCTTGGTGCTACCTCACTGATTTGGGAAATGGCTAACTATCCATTCTATCTATTTCTCTGACACCTGTTCTCTTTGGAAACTCTCTCAAAGGGATGGCCACAGCAGGAGAATCTCCATAACTGGTGGACTCCAGTGCCACTTCTTAGCCTTTAGTGCCTCACCCTTAACAGGCCACTGGTAGAGGGCAACTCTAGCACAGTGTTTTCAGAGGCTTCTACCTAATGTTCCAGCATACTGCTTTTACCTAATGCTCCCAGCTAATGTTCCTATCTACTATTTACCATATGTACATCAAAATTATTTATTCCTGCACTGAGTGTTTTGTAAGACATATGAATGGAAAACTGGTAAACCAGTGAAGATTGGTGATACTATCTTATCTTTGGAATACTTTTAATAACAAGTTTAAGTCATTTCTTTATTCTATTTTTCCAGGGGTATTGATTGCCTGCCTAAAATGGAGAGTGACAATGAGATGTGATGTTTCCATGAATTGCTAACATCACACTGCCATTCATCTGAAGACCAAATCATGTGTCCCTACTTATATTTGCAGTTACATTTAAATGAAAATAGGTTTGATTATAGTTTCTGTTTATTTATTTATTTATTTATTTATTTATTTCTCTCTCTCTCTCTCTCTCTCTCTCTCTCTCTCAGTGCTGTGGACCTACCCTTGGACAAATTTTTAAGTTTTCACTAAGAATGTTGTGTTTAGTTCACTGCACATAATAATGCATGCTGCTCAGAATGGAAGGCATGACATAATCAAATAGCCTGTTCTTTTGAAAATTCGTGTAAACTCTGTCTTTTCTCTTAATGTAGCAACACATGCTGCAATCAAAATTGTTGTCAGGATGTAAAAGAGAAAGTTTCTGTGAGGCCTTAAGTTTCCATGGTGGATTTTTATTTTTCAGAAACACTTCTTTCATGACTGGAATTTCCTGTACTTTGCCCATGAATTGATGATATTTTCTGTTTGGAATTTCCTGTACTTTGCCCATGAATTAATGATATTTTCTGTTTAAAGTTAAGATAATTGATTTACCATAAATCACTCTTTGACCATTATTACACTTGATGTCAGATGCCCTCTAAGGAAATGTATACCCTTTTTTTTTTTTTTTTATGAATTAGCTACTGTATTTGTTGGTGGAAAAAGAGGTTATTCTATAAGAGTCCCATTATTCAACATTTCATTCCAAGGGTGCATTGCACTGAATGTATAAGATTGTTGGATTATCTGTAGGAGCTCTTTGTGTGTGCAGTCTTGATGTTTTAGTTTATTGCCAATATGCGAGAAGGCTGCACCTAAAAATGTTTTTATTTATAGCATTCCTGTTTTACATTTGTTAAAAGTAAGGATCACTTGGTTTCTGGATGAGGAAAAAATTTCCATGAAAATACACATCCCTTCATCTTATATATTGGTGTTATGGAAAAATAATCTGTCAAGCATTAAACAACTGCCCATCCAAGCCATTCTTAAGCTCCTGTCTAGTAGACATACACCCATCCAAAAACTATTCTTCGCAGACACATACAGGTTATCCCCTTTCAACTGCATTTTGGACACAACCCATCTCTCTAGCACTACAAACCTCATTTCATCATATCACAAAGATGCTTGATGCCCAAAATATAACTTCCTCTTTGACAACACTGTATTATTACTTCTCAGTTCTCATGTACTCATCATATAAAATGCACATAACATCACCACATTCCTTGACCTGTGGTCCTGCTCAGTGGATGCTGTAAGCTTTATGAGCCTTAAAGGAGCACCATAGAAGGGGATCCTGGAGCAGGAAGGGAAGATAAGACCATTCATAAAGGCTTCGCCCCTAAAACCCTAAAATTTTAGTTATGTTCGCCATGGAGCTGTTCTTTCTCCAACCTTTTTCAGTCTATTCTTAATGATCTGTCATCACCTTTTGTGGGTCACACTGTGAAAGTCTTCTCATAAGCAGTCAGTCTCACATTCACATCACAGCATCCTTATACTACCTAAGCAACATTGAACATGCAACATTACATCTCACATTTTGAACATTGGCTTACTCACTGTACTCCCATGGAAAGCCACTCTTAACAATTGAGAGACATGAATCCAACCTGCATCCTCCCATAGACCTAAGTGGTGAATCAGATTTACTCGATAGAACTCTAACCATACAGGTATCACATGAGGTAAACATGTCATTTACTTCCCAAACTACACTTATCACACAATGGCTTTAAACGAACAAACTAATTGCCCTCAGAGCACCTACTAGCTTTAGTTTTGGATAAGGAAAAGAATCCCTTAGTATCCTCTATGAACAGTTCAACCACTCTGTCCTAAACTACACCTCACCTGCCTGGTCATCAACCATAGTAAAAGCAAGCCTAAAAAACTACAAAGCACACAAAACAAGGCCTAGATCAATCATTGGCTTCCAGGCAACCACAGACACTTGGCATTTGCTCAACAGAACAACATTACTTTCAGAACATACTCACCTCAGTGTGCTCAGTATCAAACTCGTTGCAACAGTACTAGGCCCCTCTCAGCACAGTTTAGATGGTGTAGGTGATGACAGGCAAGAGCTTAGATTCTGAGACCAAAATTAACCACAAAACTAAGGAACTAAAGCTTGTGAGTGATGAAGCAGATGGTGAAATAAAGGTTGAGTCTTAGACTGAAGAAAGCCATAAAGTTAAAAAGAAATGGAAGAGGACCTAAGTTGTAGGGATTCTGAAGATTCTGAATGAGATAAGCAAAGAGTATTGTAGAGGGCTATTGAAGAGGCTGTGTTTAAGTTCAGGAACAGGATACCAGATGAAACAGGAAAATTAAAAAGGCATAGGTAGTTCAAGACTGCAATGCAGTGATGAAAAATCATATTTTGGCTGAAGTTAAAGGACAAAGAATAGTGCACAGCACAATTGTTGGAGATAACAGAAAGTTAGGGTAGGTATTTTACTGGTATTACTTACCTGGGTATCAGGAGGGTTAGTGATGGCTACATAGTGAGCCAGCACTTCAGTGGTTGTGAAGCTACACTTCTGACCCTGGTATCTGTCTTTTCTTTCTGCTTTACCCACACATGGATTGCTGGCTTTCTGTCCACAAACATATAATCTCTCCTTGTCTCATATAACACTTGACAGCTGTTAATTATTCTTCATAACTCTAGATTTTCCTGCAGTGAGTGCTAGTTGCCAGCCCTGCCATTTGGCAAAATGGTAGGAGCTATAGGTGGAAGTAGTAGGTGGGAACATTAGGTAGTAGTATTTGGCAGGAACATTTGATAGAAGTAATAAATGGGAACACTAAGTAGAAGTAGTTGGAAGGAACGTTTGATTCTGAGCATTAGGTAGAAGTAATAGGTTTGAACATTAGGTACAAATAGCTGGTAGGAACATTAGGTAGGAGCCTCTGGAAACACTGTGCTGGAGTTGCCCTATGCCAGTGACCTGTTAAGAGTGAGGCACTAAAATGCTAAGAAGAGGCATTGGGGTTTACCAGTTATGGAGACTTGCTATGGCCATCTCCTTAAGGGAGTTCCGGAAGGGAATGGGCATCAGAGATATAGATAGATGGAACAGAAGGAAGGGCCACTGGACTAATGGGGAAGTTCTGTAGGGATAGGTTATTTGGTTCAAGTCTGTGATGATCTTTGGGCTGGAACAGGAACATCATCCACACAGGAAGAAAGAGAGGTCAAGGACTAGAATCAAGGGAGAAAGATAGTAGACATGATGAAACTGACATTTGTAGGTTAAGAAGTAAAGGAAGTCAAGAGATTGTTGTTATACAGGCAAGACATGGACTTATATAGATATGAAAAGAAATAGTTAGCAGATGCTGCTAGATGGCTTGAGTTCAAAGAAGTGATGTCAAGAGTGACAAACCGAGAGAGAAGGAGAGAGTTAGTGAAGACTGGTTAAAGGAAACATCACATCTGCAATGTTTTCCCCTTCTTGAAATGTACAAGTTATAATTAAAAGCATATTAATGCTAACATTTTTAACTGATATATCACTGTTTCAATATGTCTACATCTCTAATGTCTGTTCCCTTCTTGAACTCTATTAAGGCCATGGCAAATGTCTCCATAACTGGTGAACTCTAAGAGTGTTTCCAGAGGCTCCTATTTAATGTTCCTATTGACTTCTACCTAATTTTTCTGCATAATGTTGTACATTGATTGTGAATTATTATTGATGAGAAAGAATTCTACCTCCTTAAAGAATTCTACCTCCTTATTCCCTGTGTGTCATAGAAGGCAACTTAGGGGGGTGAGAGCAGGGAGAGGGAGCTAGAAACCCTCCTGTATTTATATCTCTAATGCCTGTTCCCTCCTGGAACTCCCATCAAGGGTTGGCCATGGTAAAAGAGTCTCCACTTATCCTTGTCCTTACATGCCTTCCTTGCATACACCATTCCACACATTCTTCTTCCGTTTCTTTCCCTCTTGTATTTCAGTTTCTCGTAGAGAAAACAGAAGGAGCCAGGCAGGGAGTGCTCATCTTGCTTGAAGGCTCAGGCTAGGGTGCCTAAATGTGTGTGGATGTAATCATGTTGAGAAAAGAGGAGGGATAGGGAGTATGTTTGAGGAAAGAAACTGGGATGTTCTGGCTCTGAATGAAACAAAGCTCAAGGGTAAAGGGTAAGAATGGTCTGAAAATGTGTTAGGAGTAAAGTCATGAGTTGGTGAGAGGGCAAGAGCTAAGGAAGGAGTAGCACTACTCTGAAGCAGGAATTGTGGGAGTGTGCGATCTGTAAGGAAGTAAATTCTGGATTGGTGTGGGTAAAACAAAGTGGATGGCAAAAGATGGGTGTTTATTGGTGCTTATGCATCTGGCTGTGAGAAGAAAGATCATGAGAGGCAAGTGTTTTGGGAACAACTGAGTGAGTGTGTCAGTAGTTTTGATATACGAGACTAGGTATTAGAGATGGGTGATTTAAATGCGTATGTGAGTAATGTGGCAGTTGGGGTTATAATTGGGGCATATTGGGTATTCATTGTTATGAATGGAAATGATGAAGAGTTTGTGGAGCTGTGTGCTGAATAAAGACTAGTGATTAGGAATACCTGGTTTAAAAAGAGGGGTAAACAGAATTATACGTATGTGAGTAGGAGAGATGGTCGACGGGCATTATTAGATTATATATTAATTGACAGGCATGTAAAATAGAAACTTTTGGATGTAAATTTACTGAAAGGGGCAGCTGGTAGGATGTCTGATCACAATCTTGTGGAGGCGAGGATGAACATTTGTAGAAGTTTCTGAAAAAGAGGAAACAGTATCAGGAAGAAGAGAGTGGTGAAAATAAGTGAGCTTGGACACTTGTGTGAAGAAGTATGAGGAGAGATTGCGTGTAGAATGGCAAATGGTAAGAGAGTGAGGAATGGGAAGTATTTAGGGAAGCAGTGAAGGCATGTGCAAGAGATGCATGTGGGATGCAAAGGTGGGAGGTGGGCAGATTATAATAGTTAGTGTGTGGTGGAATGAAAAGGTAAAGATGGTAGTGAAAAAGAGGAGAGAGGCATTTGGGTGTTTCTTACAGGGAAGGAGTACAAATCACTGGGATATGTATAAGAGAAAGTGGCAGGAGGTCAAGAGGAAGGTGCAGGGGTGAAAAAGGGGGAAATGAGAGTTGGGGTGAGCGAGTATCAGTAAACTTTAGAGAGGATAAAAAGATGTTTTGTAAGGAGATAAATAATGTGCAAAAGACAAGAGAACAAATGGGAACATTGATGAAGGGGAAGGGATAATTGGTAGTAATGAAGTGAGGAGGAGATAGAGTGAGTATTTTGAAGGATTGTTAAATGCATTTGATGATATAGTGTCAGATGTAGAGTGTTTTGGTTGGGGTGGTATGCAAAGTGAAAGAGTCATGGAGAGTGCTTTGGTGAAGAGAAAAGAGAAGTTAAAAGCCTTGTGTAAGATGAAGTTTCACTGGAATGGATGGCATTGCAGTTGAATTTATTAAGAAAGAGGGCGACTCTGTCGTTGGTTGGTAAGGATATGCAATGTATTTATAGATCATGGTGAGCTGGCCCAGGATTGGCAGAATCCACGTATAGTGCTCTTACATTAAGGCAAGAGGGGATAAAGGTGAGGGTTCAAACTAGAGAGGTATATGTTTGTTGAGAGTACCTGGTAAGTTGTATGGAAGGGTATTGATTGAGAGAGTGTAGGCATGTACAGAGCATCAGGCTTGGGAGAAACAGTGTAGTTTCAGAAGTGGTACAGGATATGTGGATCAGATGGTTGCTTTAAAGAATGTGTTAGAAATATTAAAAAAAAAATCATGGATTTGTTTGTGGCATTTATGGATCTGGAGATAGCATATGATAGGGTTGATAGAGATGCTTTGTGGAATGTGTAAGAATATACGATGTGGGAGGTAAGCTACTAGAAGCAGTGATAAGTTTTAACCAGGGGTGTAAGGCTTATGTTTGAGTAGGGGGAGAGGAGAGTGAATGGTTCTTGGTGAAGGTTGCTCTGAAGCAGGGGTTTGTGCTGTTACCATAGTTGTTTAATATGTTTTGGATGGGGGTGGTGAGGGGGGTAAATGCAAGAGTCCTAGAGAGAGGGGCAAGTATGCAGTCTGTTGGGGATGAGAGAGCCTGGGAAGGAGTCAGTTGTTGTTTGCTAATGATACAGCACTGTTGGCAGATTCAAGTGAGAAACTGCAGAAATTGGTGACGGTTTAGAAAAGTGTGTTTAAGGAGAAAGTTAAGAGTGAATGTGATTAAAACAAGGTTATTAGGTTTAATAGGACTGAGAGACAAGTTAGTTGGTGTGTAAGTTTGAATGGAGAAAAATTGGAGGAAGTGAAGTGTTTTAAAGTATCTGGGAGTGGACATGGCAGTGCATGGAACCATGGAAGTGAAAGTGTTATAGGATGGGGGAGTGGGTGAAGGTTCTGGTAGTGTTGAAGAATGTAGGAAGAGAAGATTCTCTAGGAGGGCAAAAATGGATGTGTTTAAAGGAATAGTAGTCCCAACAATATTATATGGGTGCAAAGCATGGGCTTACAGCTAGGGTTATGCAGAAGAGGGTGGATGTGATGAAATGAAATGTTTGAGGACAATATGTGATGTGAGGTGGTTTGACTGAGTAAGTACTGAAAGGGTAAGAGAGATGTGTGGTCATAAAGAGTGTGGTTGAAAGAGCAGAAGAGGTTGTGTTGAAATGGTTTGAATGTATGGAGAGAATGAACGAGGAAAGGGTGACAAAGGATATATGTGTTAGAAATGGAAGGAACAAGGAGAATGGGGAGACTAATTTGGAGATGGAAGGACAGAATGAAAAAGATTTTGAGCGATCAGGACTTGAATATACTGGAGGGTGAAATGTGTGCTCGGGATAGATTGAAGTGGAATGATGTAGTATACTGGGGTCGACAATCTGTCACTGACTGAACCTGGGCATGTGAAATGTCTGGGGGTATACCATGGAAAGTGGATGTGGATAGGGAGGTGTTGTTTCAGTGCATTAAACATGACAGCTTGAGAATGGATGTGAGCAGATGTGGCCTTCCTTCATCTGTTCCTGGCACTATCTCGCTAACTTGGGAAGTGGTGAATAAGTATGAAAGAAAAGAAAAAAACAGATTTAATGTAAATTGTTTCCAGTGATACAGTGTAACCATTTAACTGAAATGTCATGATGTAACTTTCTCATATGCCTTTGTACTAGTACTGTATCTAATATATCTAATGTATGCATTAAATACAGTACTAGCATGTAGACCCTTGAGATAGTTACATCATGACATTTCAGTTAACTGGTTATATTTTATCACTGGAAATAATTTATGATCAAAGACAACTGCAGTAATAACAGTAAGATTTAGTAAAACTAAGATGTAGTAAAGTGTAAAGCAGTAAGTTCACATACACATCAGTTTCCAGTAATGCGTTGTAACAATGTAATTAGCGGTGCGCATTTCAAACTACCTAGTTAGCAGTTTTGCTGATCCAATCACCAGCAAGTGTGTAGCATATAATTCTGTAGCAAGTCGATGGCAGAGAGATGATTGATATAGGTGGAACAGGGAAAAGAACAAGATTAGCATACATATATTTAATAAGATGTATGATAGAGAATGATCAAGAGATGGGGAGTTGCATGATAAGAGAATGTTTAAGAGATGGGGTCCTGCTAGTGGAAAACTCCCACCCCATGCAGTACAAGTCTCATCAGAATATCAGGGCAACAGGTCATTTTCAGGCTGCATTGACATCAGGGTGTTTAAATTCCCTCATATCTTCTTGCTTTTTTGTGCATGCGTAGCAAGGGCAGGCATCACATTGGCATGGGTGAGCTTAACTGGTTGCAACACCATCCTGAAGTCTTGTAATTAGCTATTTGTAGTTAACTATTTATACTGTATGAGAGGGAGTTTTACACTCATCTCTTGAACTTTCTCTACTATTGTACAACCTTTTGCAGCATTTTCCACATCCTCTTCCAGTTTATTTTATTCATCTAGCAATCATACTTTTTCTTGCTTGCTTATTGGACAACCTTACTTCCCATGACCATGAGTTGTCTTTTGTTTGTAACAAAATTCCATTTTTGTATTGCATCATTGATAAATTGGAAATGTTAATATTGCACTACTATGTAAAAATGATATTTTTTAGTTTGGGCTGTATATCAGTATATCATTTGTGTTAAATCTTAAGCATTATTAAGGATTATGAGCAATTTTTCGTTTGTGCAGATTATAAGAGTTTCGGGTTTGGATTTTTTTTCACCTAGGTAATCATTAATTGTAAAGAAAGCTTTGTGGGTTTAATGTAGTCACACAGTAAGGAAAAACTGTTGTATATAGAGAGTATCTTTGGGATGATCTGTGTTTCAGCTGTGGTGTGAGAGGAGTGATGATCTCTTGTGAACTGCTAGAGAAGGGAGACTTGGGGTTCTGCTGTTTACTGGTAACCTGGTGTTTACCTTAGAATGTCTGAGAGTGAATGGATCAGTGAAACATGTGTGATCTTCCATGGACGACACAGGGATCATGAGAAGACACAATGAAGTCTCCCAAGGAATGCCTGAGAACTTTGATGGAACCCAGGATGATCTATGTTGTGTTTGAACTATGAATGGTGCTGAAACTCACATAATTGCATCTGCTTATATCATCTCAATTTGGTGCATATGAGACCATTAAGATTTCAGTTGGCCTGAACTACTGATTGAATGAAGTTGCTGTTATTCTGTGAAACCTGTAAACTGTTGAGAAGATAGTTTATTGTGTATAATATATGTGTTACGGACAAAGGTACAAAATCAAATTATGTCTAGGTAGTGTGTATTAGTTGTCTGTTTATTTCTTTGGATTTATAATCTATTTGTCTCTCTGACACCTGTTCCCATTTGGAACTCCCTGAAGGGGATGGCCATGGCAATAGAGTCTTCATAACTAGTGAACTCCAGTGCTGGTTTTTAGCCTTTAGTGCCTCTCCCTCAACAGGCCACTAGTAGAGGGCAACTCTACCACAGAATTTGCAGTGGCTCTTACTAATGTTCCTACTAACTACTACTCCCTAATGTTCCCACCTACTACTTCTACCTAATTCTCCTGCCTAAAAGTTCCTTCTTACTGCTTCTATTTACTGCTCCTACTATTTTGCCAAAAGGCACGGCTAGTGCATAGTGCTCAGCTCAGGAACATCATGATTTACAAAGAATGAGCTGTGTGCGTTAAGTGTTGTCAAGTTTTATGCATGACAAGGAGAGATTGTATGTTCCTGCCTAATGTTCCAACCTACTACTTCTGTCTAATGCTAACTAATATTCCTACCCACTACTTTAATGTTTCTACCTAATATTCCTACATACTGCTACTATCTATTGCTCCTGCCATTTTTCCAAAAGGCAGGGCTTAGGGCTAGCACCATAGGAAAAAGTGTAGCTACAAAGAATTATTAGTTTGAGTTAAGAATTGTCAAGTGTTATGTGTAACAATGAGAGATTGTATGATTGGGGGCAGATTGCCAGCAGTTCATGTGTAGGCGAGGCAGAAAGAAGAGACAGCCATCAGGGTCAAAGGTCTGCAACTTGACAACCACTGGAGTGCTGGCTCACTACACAGCCATCACTAACCCTCCCAGTACCCAGGTAGGTTGTACTGGTTGGTGGCTGTTTTCCAACTACTACCTAATACTTTTATTTGGGTTTAATGTTCAGTTGCAATACTCCTTCACTATAAGCAAAACAGAGCAGATTGAAGATAGTCCTGGAAAATTCATTCCTAGGCAAGATAGGCAAAAATTTGGTTGGAATGAGATCAGGCCAGAAGTTGGAACATCACCGAGGGATGCAGCTAACTAGAGGCAAATGCCATGGACTGAAGGTTCTTCATTTTAATGTAGATGGATTAGCAGCAAATGAAAAGGAACTAAAATTCAAAGACCTTGTCAGAAGTAGCAACCTCGATATCTCTGGAGCAGTGGAGACAACTCACAAATGAGCTGAAATATAATCTAATATGCCCAAAATGTACAAAATAGCAAATAGGGACAAAGAAGATAAAGGAGAAGGGAAATTGGCCCTTGTAATGAGGTATACCATTAAATTTCAGGAACTGCAAATAGTTGGGACCTTTGGAGTGAATATAATGGATAAACATTGTGGGAAGAAAGTGCACTGTAGTTCCTTTAGTCTACAATCCTCCATAGAACTACTGTGACTTGGAACAGATGTACTTTCATTGCAATAGAGGAACAGTCAGGATTGTGAGGGCGGGCATTGGGACACTTTTAATGAAGATTGCAAATTATTGATAATGGGAGCCTTAAATTACTGGGAAATATATTAGGAGAATGTATATGCTTATGGAGATGGAGATACAAGTTCCTTAAATGTTTAGTGAGAAACTTCCTGAATCAGCATGTCTTGGAGCTTATAAGGTCTTGAGGGATGAGACACCATCACTGCTTGATCTTGTCTGGAAATGAAATAGAATGGAAATAGAACTCGTTAGATATGAAGCTTAAGAAAAAAGTGATCATTTAGTGCTTTTTTTTTTATTTGTGATGGAGCAGGATGCAAGAAGGGATCAGAGGAAGTGAGGCACCCAAAGAGGAAATACATGTGAGGCATCTTTTTGGAGGTGATCAAGTTCTTTGAGAGTGTAGAGTGAGAAAGTGAGTTGTACAACACTAATATAGACTAATGCTATGGGTGGTTTTGTGAAGTTTTGTGTAAGGAGTCAGGACATGGGTACCATGGGACATTAAAAGAGAAGGGAGAATGAGATAGAAAGAGGCATGGTTCAGCATGAAATGCTTCAAAGTAAGAAAGCTCATGGATGTATTGTCAGGGAGGTACAAACATCACTGTAGCCAGGCAGCATTAGAAAGATACAGGAGAGCAAGAAATGAGTGCTGTATATAAAGGAGTGATGCAAAGAGGTTTTTTGGCAGGAGCAACATGAACAGGTTGATAGACAACCCAAAGCTTTTCCATCAGTTCATCAGGAGCAAGCTGTCATTCAGAGAACATCTAAGGAACCCTAAGGGAAGAACTCTTGAAAAAGTTAAGGAAATATGTGAGAAGCTCAGTTATAAATTTCTCTGTTTTCACATTGGAGGATATTATTACACCAGTGTTAGAAAGGTGGTAGGGGAAGATGTCTTAGAAAGTATAAACAGGGTGGAAGGGGAAAATGTCTTTGAAAATAGAATAAAATTAGGCTATTAAAACAAGTTTACCCATATAAGGCTCCTATCCCCAGTAAATTTATTGTGCACCAAATGTTCATACTGTGAGCAGTAGTACAAAAGGATTACACAGGTCACAAGGGGTCTTAGTCAGACCCCAGTGGGGTAATATTACATAGGTTTATACAAAGTTGATTCATTATGCAAGCTTTAATAATACATTACATAGTTTCATACGATGAGTTTTTCTATGCGCAAAAAGTGGATACAAACAAAATTCATGTATCTAGTTATTAACAATAAGGTGATGACATTTCTTGCAGGGTTTATTTAGGCATCATAAATGGCTCTATTTTTTCACATTCTAAGGCATAGTGTTCTAGTTTTTGTCCATCTCTTTGGTGACAAACTTTACAATTCACCTGATTAACATCTCCAGTTAGGCCAAAGCACCAATAGTACATAGAGCCTAGCCTTAGTATGGCAGTTACATCATCTTGAAATCTGCTCATATTACTTTATACATTTCACTTTGATGGAAAATGTTTCTACTTGTGTTTATCTGAACTCATCTAAGTGTTTCAAAGAGGTCTGTTAGTTCCTTTCTAATAACAGTGTTGAGACATGATTGACATCCCAGTACTGTCTTCAGTATCTTTAATAAATGCAAGTTTGGCTAAAGCATCTACTTTAGTCATATTCATGGAGGCCTGTATGAGCGGGAATCCATAACAATCTAATTTGAATCACTTGAGCAAAAATGTCAGAAAATTTGTTGCTAGCTTCAGAGACCAACTATTTTCATTCCGATCTCTGGATATTAAGGGCAAGTAGTGAAAATAAAGAATTGGAGATAATTACACTATCTGTGGCAGTGATTTCTAGTGGTTCAAGAGTGATAAGTATGGCAGACAATACAGTACAGGGTAGATGCCTAATTGCTTTTTCTAACATTTTTCAGTAATCTATTACCATTGGGCTTAATCACAATGACAGCACTACCTTTCCTCCCAATGGCACAATTCAGAGAGCCTGTAGTATAGATGCTCTGGGCTATGTTATTTTCAGTCTTGAGTTCCGTATATGTTCAAGAACACTGGTTTTAGCTAAGCATATGCTTAAGTAATGTGTGGAGGCGCTTGCCAGGCTTCTCAAAATACTGTGCAGAAGCACACTAGAGGAAGGAGTTGCTCCAAAGATGTTTAAGATGGCAAATGTTGCTTCTGGGTTTAAGAATGGAGACTGCAAAAATGTGCTGAACTACAGGCCTTTCTTGTTGATGTGTATGGTTTATAAAACATTGGAAATGATCATGGGAAAACAATTCAAAGAATACTTCTGTGACAAGGTGAGTTTGGTCTTAGATGAAAGAGATGAATAGGCAAAATAATTTCAAGCTAGACTCAAGGCATGGACACTATACACCATTGGACTGAGATCACAAGTGGCATGTTGCAGGGTTTAGTCTGTGCCCACTGCTATATGTTAATGACCTACCTTATGGACTAGACCCATACCTAATCATTTTTATGGTTGATGCCATGGTCATGAGAGAAGAAAAGAATAAAAAAAATTGTATCAGCTTTCAGTGAGACTTGGACAAACTCCAAAGTTGGTATGAATGATGAGATTCAACTCGAGAAAGTGCAAGGTAATGAGGATGAGACTCAGCAAAAGAAGGCCTCAGTGCATGTACTACATAGTGGGAAATAAGCTACAGGAATTGATGTGAAAGATATCTAGAGACTGACACTGTTTTTAAGCTGTTGCCAGAGCTACACTTTAGGACAATTGTGAGAGAAGTAAAGATGATGTTAGGTAAGCTGTTCACAGGATGGGCTGGATTATGCCTTTCAGGTCTGGTCTTCACAGCAAAAGGAGCACAAAGGAATAATTGAGATGGTCCCAAGATCAAGATAATACTTGAATTAAGAGAACTGAGCTACAGTGAAAGGTTGAAGGATTCAAAGATGGCCTCCATGATTAAGGGAGATGAGAAAAGGGGTGACTTATCACATCATTAGTCCCTAAATCAGCTTGATGACATTGACAGCAAACATTGCCATGATGGGAAGATAAGCAAGAAGCTGGTCAAGAAGGATGTAATGAAACACTTCTTTAGTGTAAGGGTGGTGGTTGGTTGTTATACCCTAAGCAAGATATGGTGAATGCTGGCAGCTCACAAAACTTTAAAAATCTTCTTGATAGTATAAAAAGTTATATACATATAAGTAGGTACAATCACACTTGGGACTATGTTTCCTTGCTTGATCAATCAGTGCATTATTTTACTCTGTGAAGAAATAATGCAAACCAATAATACACCAGACAAATTTTTAGTATCAAGTTATTGATCCTATTTAGAAAAAAATGAAAGAACTAAAACATCCCAATTGTAAACATTCTTATGTAAAACCTTAATCCTGAGATATATACAAAATAAACAGTCATTACAATATTTCATTGGTTGACAGTGGTTTGAGTAAGTTTTTACTCAAGGTAGATCCAAGTCTCAGCTGTTTCAGATACATTGAAATGTTCCTAAGGAATGATGTGATCAGATGGACAGGGTGTCTTGTGAAGCTTCCAGCCATTCACTGGAGATTTCATTTTGTCTTATTATTATCCTTATGCCATTCATGGGAGACCACACTGTTTTCTTGTAAGTAATGTCCATGAGTGAACACCAAGTCACCACAGACCTCTCTATACTGGAGAGCATCACATCTTCATACTCTAGGTGCTCACAAGAGATCACTTGTCTCCTTACATCGCTGTGGCTGAAACAAAGACCAACCCAAAATTACTTTCTTGTATAATATGATATATATAAAAAAAATAGTTTTTCCTAACCTATGATGTACATTTAACAGATGAAGCTTTCTTTACGGTTAATGATGATCTTGGCGACCAGACAAAGTGGTCCTAACCCAAAACACTTATGATCTAACAGAACTGACATATTACTTGCAACCTGCATTAAAACAAAATTTATTGTGGATCTAATAAAATATATATCAATACCCCACAGACATGTCACTTTTTCATAATGTACAAAACTGACATTTATCCCTGATGGATTTTTTTTTTTTTTTTTTTTTAAACAAACGCAAGATAACTCAGTTATTGGAGGTAAGCTTGTCTAGCAATCTCACAAGAAATCAAGCAATTGTAGACTCCAGTCAAGCTTGCATGTGCCATTGAGCTGCCTAATTCATTTACATGTAATCACTGTCACTAAAAAATTTAAGGAATCTTGAACACCCTGATGCCTGTAACCTGAGAATGACCCACTGCCCAGACTTTCTAGTATGGTCTGTCTCAGTCCACCTCTGCTCCTTGCTGTATCACTTTTCGATCTTTAGCCAATTACTTGCTCTTCCTTCTTCCACCTAAACCAATCATCTGCCTGCCTTTGACTAGCACTGCAGTTGTGTACTTTGCAGGAGTGGCAACAGAGATCAGCAAAACTACTAAGTAGTTTGAAGTACTACGCCTCGTTAACTTTTCACAAGACATTATTGGAAATGTTGATATATGTTTAACTTACTACATTGTACATCTACTCTGCCTACTTTTTATGTAGTCTCACTTTTATTGTGGTAACACTTGCACACTGGCTTATAAACACATGAAAAAACCGTTACATTTCAGTCAATTCTGTAAGGAGTATACAATCAACGTTTTTTTCTTAGACTTGCTCGGTTTCCCAAATTATTGAGGTAGGACAGAAAGGCCTCATTTTCTCACACTCATTCTCTAGCTGTCATGAGTAATGCACTGAAGCCTCAGCCCCACAACCAGGCCTCACACCTTTCCATGGTTTCCACCTGCTGCTTCATAATCCCTGGTTCAGACATGGACAACATGTCATCCCTCTACATACTACATTGTCCAATTCACTCAATCCCATGCATGCTTTTCCTCTTGTGTACTCAGGGCCTGAGCACTCAATATTTTTATTGCTCCATCCTTCAATCTTCAGTTTGTTCTCCCCCTTCTCTTTGTCCTCTCCTCTTCTGACACTTCTTTGTCAACCTCTCCTCACTCATTCTCCCCATATGTCCATTTCAGCTCTCTCAACTACACTGTTCTTATTGCCACACATCTCTTAACTTTTCATTACTTAATCAAATCATCTCACACCACACACTTTCCTCAAACATTTCATTTCCAACACATCACCCCTTCTGCACATTCTTATCTACAGCCCTTGCCTTGCATCCATACAATTTTGTTGGGACTTTTATATCTTCAAACATACCTAGTTTCACCTTTCCAGGTAACAACCTCTCTATCCACACATTCCTTAACGCTACCAGAGCCTACGCCCATTCACCCACCCTATGACTGTTCCACTTCCATGGTTCCATTCACTGCCATGTTTACTCCCAGTATCTAAAATGCTTCACTTCCTCCAAATTTTCTAAACTCACACCCCAACTATCATGTCCCTCTACACTGCTAAACCACATAACCTTGCTTTTATTCAAATTTATTGTGAACTTCCTCCTTTCACACACAGTCCGAAACTCAGACACTAACTTTTGCAGATTCTGACTTGAATCTGCCACCAGCACAGTGCTATTGGCAAACAAAAACTGACCCACTTCCCAGGCTCTTTCATCTGCTACAAACTACATATCTGCCCTTCTCTCCAAGACCCTTGCATGTACATCTTTCAACACCCAATCCAAAAACAAATTAAACAGCCATGAGGACATCACACACCCCTGCCGCAGACCCACCTTTGCTTGGAACCACTCACCCTTTTCTCTATCTACTCGCATATGCCTATACTTTTGTTAAAATCTAGCTACTGTTTCTAACAGCTTTTCTCCCACACTATATATTCCTAAGACCTTCCACAAATCTCTAAGCATTTCTCACATGCATTCTTCATTGCAAAGATGATCTACACATCCTTGACCACTCCTGAAACCACGTTGTTCCTCTTCTACGTGATGGTCTGTGCATGTCAACAACCTCTCTATCAAAACTTTTCTGTACTAATTAACAGGTGCACTCAACAAATGTACAACCTCTCTATCAAAACTTTTCTGTACTAATTAACAGGTGCACTCAACAAATGTATACATGCATTCTGCCAATCCTCAGGCACCTCACCATGATCTGTACATGCACTGAAAATCCTTGCTAATCAATCAACAGCACAGTCACCCCCTTTTGTAAAAAATTCAACTGCAATACCATTCACTCCAGCCACCTTCCCACATTTCAACTTAAGCAAGGTTTTCACCACCTCTTTTCTTTTGACCTAAACACTTTCCACAACTCTCTGCATACCTCCCCAACCCAAATACCCAACATCTGCCTTTCTACCACTGAACACATTTAAAAATCCTTCGAAATACTCACTACATCTGCGCTTCACCTGATCTATTCCTGTTCCCACTTGCTAATTTGCCACTTCCACCAATGTTCCCATTTGTTCTCTTGTTTCTCACACACTGTTAACTTTCCCAAACATAATCTCCCTGAAGTTTGCTGATCCTCACTCACCCCAAGAAGCATTTACCCTCTTTTTCAAGCACCTGCACCTGCACTCCTTTTGATCTCTTGTCTGTCTGCCAATGATTTGCACTTCTTCCTATCCAACTCTCTTTTCTCTTTTGTGAGCAACTTTGTCATCCCACCACTCACTAACCTTTCTCATCTGCCCACATGCCACACACTTCTTTTGCACAAGCCACACACTTCTTTTGCACATGCCAGCATTGCTTCCTTAGATACCTCCCATTCCTCATCCACTCCCCTAGCTTATTTAATACTCACCTTTTGTCATTCTACACTTAATCTTGCCTGGTATTTCTTCACACAGGTCTCTTTTCTAAGCTCACTTGCTTTCACCACTCTCTTCTCACTTGCATCATTTCCTCTTCTGAAAACCTCTACGAATCTTTACCCTTGCTTCCACCAGGTAATGATCATGCATCCTGCCAGCTGCCCCTCTTAGTACATTAACATTCAGGAGTCTTTCTTTTGTATGCCTATCCATCAGTTTTTAATACAGTAATGCCCTCTGACCATCTTTCCAACTCACTTGTGCATATTTATGTATATTCCTCTTTTTAAACCATGTATTCCCAATCACCACTTCTTTTTCAGCACACAATTTCACAAAGCAGTTCACTCTTGTTATTCTTAATATCCAGTACCTCAATGCCTTCCAATTATACCCTTAACTGCCACATTACCCACTTTCATCACCCATCACTAATGCCTGATCTCTTGCATCACAACTGCTGACAGACTCACCCAGCTACCCCCAAAACACTCACTTCTCGGCTCTCTTCATTAGTCTTGTCAAGGCCAGGTGCATGAGCACTAATAATTACCTATCACTTGTAATATACTTTCATTTTTACCCACATCAGTCTGGAGCTCACTTCCTTACAATCTTTCACACATTCCATAATCCCTGCTACTTAGTACTCACCTGACAACAACCCCTGACTGTACCCTGAAGATATTCCCAAACCATTTGTCCCACTTGCCCAGAATTTTATTTCATTCAGACCCAGAACATCAAGGTTCCTCTCCTCAAACATACTACCTATCTCCCTTCTTATCTTGGATACATCCACACATATTCAGATATCTCAGCCTGAGCCTTTGAGAATGATGAGCACTCCTTGCTTAGCTCCTTCTACTGGTCTATCTTTTAGAAACAAGGAAAAGAAGGGGTGTATGGGGAAGCATTGGTCATAGGTGCATGTGGTATGTGGAAGTTAGGGGGTGGGCAGGTGAGATAAGGTAGTTAGTGGTGGGATGACAAGTATAGTTGCAAGTGAAAGAGGAGAGAGAGGTGTGTAAGCAGTATTTACAAGGAAGAAGAGTGAATTGATTGGGAGATGTACAAAAGAAAGCAGCAAATTGAGAGGAAAGTACAGGGTAGGAAGAAGAGGGGAAATAAGACTTGTGGTGAATGAGTATCAGTAGGAGCTTAAGTGTGAGAAAAGCAAGAGCGCAAATGGGGATATCAGTAAAGGGGGTGAATAGGGAAGTGGTAATAGGTAGTGATGAGGTGAAAAGATGGAGTACTTTGAAGAATTTCTGAATGTGTCTAATGATAAGGCGCTAGAGGTATGCAAAGTGAGAAGAAAGAAGAGGTGGTGAAATCCTTGTATATGATAAAAAATGTGACAAAGGTAGCTGAACTGGCTGGTATTACAGTTGAATTTTCAGGTACACTCAACAATCTTACACCCTTATAGTTTGAGCACTCACCTTTGTCCAAGCTGTAATACAGTGGCAGTATAAATGCATTCTGTCAATCCTCAGCTACCTCACCATGATCCATACATACATACATTGAAAATCCTAACTAATCAGTCAGCAACAAAGTCCATTGAAAATCCTAACTAATCAGTCAGCAACAAAGTCACCCCATTTCTTAAGAAACTCAAGTGCAGTACCACACACTACAGCTGCCATGCTACATTTCATCTTATACAAGTCTTTGGCCAAACCACTTTCCGTGACACATTGCATACCTCCCCAACCACCTAAATACCCCTACATCTGCTACCCTATCATCAAACACATTCAGTAATCATTCCAAATACTCACTCAATGTAATCCTTACCTCATTACGACCTGTTACCACTTCCGCACAAGCCCCTTTTGCTTGTTTCCATTTGTTCTATTGTTTTATATGACACTATTAACCTCCTTCCAAAACACCATATTCTCCTTGAAGTTTACTGATACTTGCTCACCCTAAATCTCAGTTGCCCTTCTTTTAAACCCTGCATCTTCCTCGTGACCTCTTGTTTGCACTCCTCTGTAAGTACCACCCATTTACCTTTCTCTTCTCTTTCACTAGCAACTTTATTTTGTCATTCCCCACTTACTACCCTTTCTCACCTGCCCACCTCCCACATGCCACACATTTCTCTTGCACATGCCAACACTTCCCTAAATATCTCCTATTATGTATATATATATTTCATATTATTTTATTATACTTGATCGCTGTTTCCCACGTCAGCGAGGTAGTGCCAGGAAACAGACGAAGAAAGACCAATCCCCCACATACACACATACACATGCTCATATATGCATAGTACATATATATACATACCAACATATATACATACATATACATACACATGCATATACACATGTACATATTCACACTTACTCGCCCCCATCCACTCCTAATGCCACCCCGCCTCTCAGGAAATAGCATCGCCACCCCACGCGCTGGCGAGGTAGCTCCAGGAGACAGACGAAACAGCCACATTCGCTCACACTCAGTCTCTAGCTGTCATGTGTAATGCACTGAAACCACAGCTCCCTTTCCACATTAGCAAGGTTGCACCAGTAACAGACAAAGAAATGGCCTTATTCACTTTCATCCACTCTCTTGCTGTCATGTATAATGCATCAAAACCAGAGCCCACTATTCACAACCAAGCTATGCAGACCTTTGTATAGATCCGCCACCTGCTTCATATACCCTGGTTCAGCCCATAGACAGCACATTGTACCCTGTATACCCTATCACTCCAATGCACTTTATCCCTTGCATGCCTGCCACGTTCTAGCATTTTCAGGGCTGCAAGTGGATACACCATGAGCAAGAAGTCACCTTTGGTAGGGCTGTATCATTATCCATGGACAGACAGGAACACAGAATCATCAAGGAACTTCTTATTCTAATGGAGTTCACCACTTCCTTGCTTCTGTTTCAGGAGCCTCATAAAAGGAGTCTTGGGGCAAAGTTATGATAATATTAATGACTGATAATAAAAATAATAATAATAATAATAACAATGTTATTAATAATTATGATAGTAATTATTTAGAATGTATATTAATATCTTCCTTTGTATTTGTATTACAGCTGACTGAGTAACACCCCTAGTTTATTTTTGCATGTATTTGCTCAGAATGTTTTCAGCTTTCATGTGCATTTGTTAAGTATGATGTAAATATTTTTACCAAGGGAATACGACCTGCCCCTGGATACCCAAGCCAGCCTGACCACCAAGAAAAAGTAACCATGTGGGACATTATGAGAGTTGAAGAACAGACTGGCATTGAGCTAACAGAAGCATTAGCTATGACCCCTGCAGCCTCAGTTTCAGGACTGTACTTTGCAAATCCAAAGAGTCATTACTTCTCTGTTGGGAAAGTGGAGAAGGACCAGGTAAGTCCTATTGCTTTGAATGAGCAAACTCAGATGAATTTTATCATTTATGGTTCCCATATTGTAGATCCATTTAGAGATATAATTACAGTTGTAATGTATTGTAAAGTAATGACATACTGTAAGAGATTATGTTTCCATGAGATGTATGAGTTACTGATTCGATAGTTGTACTATCAGTGGTTAAAGAAATTTACATTTTTTTTTTTTTTTTTTTTTTTTTTTTTTTTTTTTTAAATCCCTTATATGTTTTGGTTTTGCCTTCCACTGTTGAAATGTACACCCTCCCAGATTAGAAATTTTGATTAATTCAAAAGCTTTTCTTAATTTTGATCAGCTGTGTATGTAAGCTAGTAAATAACCCCTAGCCGTCCTTATCACAGCTTGGATTCAGATGCAAGGGTCATGAGTTACAAATGAAGATTTTCACCCTTGTACTTGGCTCATTATAATTTTGATTAAGAAAGAAAGAGTATGTTAAATGGGAAAAGAGAGAAAACTTTCAAAGTATTTTTTGTTATACATATTCGCCATTTTCCGCATTAGCAAGGTAGCATTAAGAACAGATGACTGAGCCTTAGAGAGAAAAATCTTCATTTTGCCCCCATCTCTATTCCTTCTTTAGGAAAAGTAAAACAGGAGGGGAGGATTTACAGCCCCCTGCTCCCACCCTTAGTATTCTTTATCCCCTATTCCCACAGATGTTTCAAAGTATTGGGAGCTTTAAAAAATAAGAGAACGGCATGTTTATAGGAGCAGTAAAGGCCTGATCCATCCTACACTAAAATCAGATGAGATGCATATGTTGTTTGATAAGATGGACAATATAGTTCAAGAAGTAGATATTCGTTATTCAAACCAGGTTTTGATGTTAGACAAATGGATAGAACAAATAAGTAGAGATACGTTACTGAAGAGGAAAAGAATAAAGAAAATAACAAGGCAATATCAACACATGGATTTAGTGAAAATGAAAAAATGAAAAAACTTAATGAGATGAAGTATAACAAAGCAATATGTGTAGAAATGAGTGTTTGAGATAAAGTTTAGTCCTGTGGGAAGATTTTTTTGTGCATACTTGGCCATGAGTGTAGATAACTGTATGATGTAAATGAAAAGAATTATTTGCAAAATGAAAGCAACTAAGAAAGGACAGAGAAAGGAAGGTGTGTCTCAAAGAGATGTTGGTATGAAAGTGTGTGTGGAGGGAAGTAAAAGTAATTGTATTTGAAGGTGGTCCTACATGAGCTTATGTAATGTGCTATAGGAAGATACATATAGGATACACAGAAACAGGCAGCTTATATTTCTGTTCCCTTACAGATTATGGACTATGCTGAACGTCGTGGAGCTGATATTTCAGTAGTTGAAAAGTGGCTGGGTACAAACCTGTCATATGATCCAGCTGAAGAGTGAAGTGATAATGCACAGATTGCATTAGGTGTTTTTTTTTGAAGGTATTATGGCTATTGATTTCCACAAATCATTAACACTTTATTCTTATAAAAATATATTCAGAGTCACTGAAGGTTTAGATATTTTACAAAGATATTGTAAGTTTTACCTATTTGAAATAGATTTTAATGTAGGACATTTCATAATTTAAACAAGTGTGTATATAGGGAAAAATTTTAAGTATATTTATGATGCAGTTATTAGACCATATTTGAACAGGATAAATACAGAGCCAACTGTCCCTTCAGTTATTCCTTTTTTTTTATTATTATTATTTTCTTGCCTTTTACATGGAATGGAAAATGTTTTGCTAAAGAAGTTTTTAGTTGCCTTCTTAATCTTACCATAGATAATGTCAGTACAAGAAATGTTATATTCATAACAAAGCAAAATATTTTGCCTTGCCTTGTGTAATACTGTATGCATTTTTATCTAGAGGTGAGTGGAGATGCAATGTGCATAGGTGCTTTCAGTTCCTCTGTTGTATAACAGCACTGTTTTAGCACCTGCCCCTTGACAGCTCCCCAGAACGAGTTACTGCAGGATGAGAGATCTATACTCCTTCCTGGTCAGTTGAGTAGTGTTGGAAACTTTGTTGAGCCTCAACCT
Organism: Panulirus argus; assembly: GCA_038088735.1. Lineage (NCBI taxonomy): Eukaryota > Metazoa > Arthropoda > Malacostraca > Decapoda > Palinuridae > Panulirus > Panulirus argus. The sequence continues at coordinate 35,905 of JAYMFT010325062.1, forward strand.
TTTCACTGGCCCCAAATGCCTTATCAAAATTCCCATAAATATGGATTGCATAATAGGCTAAGATTACATATATAAATTTGGAGTAAGAGAAAAAAAGGAAAATAAGGGGTAAGGGTTAACAGGACTTTATAAACACCCCATATTTTTAAGTTTTCTGAGATGAACAGTGAAATTAGGGTATGTATGCCTTCATTTCTTATCCTCTTGAACAATGAAGTACACAGTTTATCCAAAAAATGTTAGTATCAGTACCTCTAATAACCTCAAATGACTGATCATTAATGAAAAGCAGTTAACTATCTTCATGAAAAATTGAAAAAAATTAACCATATTGTCTGAACCATCCAATATATGACATCAATCTGCTTTCAGTCTTTGTGTTTGGGCACCAGGAGGATCTTGTCAAGCACCTTTTTCACACTTTTGTCAAAAGCTGTTAGTTGTATTTTTCTGGCTGTGTTGTTAGAATGTCAGCAAAGCATAGATCAAATGGAACTTCACTGTGAATCATGACATACATAACCACAATAGAGGCAGAGCACACTTCCATGATAGTGATGGGAAGCTCAGAAGTAGTTGTATACCTTTCCACTACCCCAGGTTCATGTACTATTTCTCTATGCCATTCTACACTCATTATCCAAAGGTAACTGTTCTCAAAGGTCACTTTAAAAACTTGATTGCTTTCATCACCACTTTCCACTATTATTTCATGCCTTCTTGCCCTTGGGAAACAGTATTTGATGTGCATGAACATTGTGGCAAAGGACAAAATGTTTAGTGGTACATTGCAGGTTTCAGTAGTTCTGGTTAGCCAAGCCTTTGATACAAAACTTAAGAATATTCATATCAACTTATGAGTGCTTTTTTAGTATTAGAACATCTGAAGGTGTTCTAACACCCAATGTAATTATTTGATATATGACTGTTCATTCACTCTTAGGTATTAATGCAGCAATTATACAAAGTATCACTATTATAGGCCATAAACTTGGGACTAGTGTTATCTAAATCTTGCAAAATTTTGGCTTCAGAGGTTGAAACACATTAAGATTTTCCTCCTATATTCAAGACAGGTTCCTTTTTCTTACAGGAGGTATCTTTTTTCTATAATCCTTATTAAATGTATCCATGCAAATGTTTTTAGGTTTTATTACTCTGATCATAATGGGGATTTATGCTTAGAAAGAGGATGATTAAGTAGCCTTCATCCTGTATGTAGCTTTTCTTCAGAGACCATATTTGATCTTGGCACTTTATTAACTTAAACAAGGCAAGATGTCCCACTCACCCCACATCATCTAGGGTGCTGCCATCTAATGGTGGGCTTGGACAACATGGCAAACCATTGTTGTGAAGCAAGTTGCTTACCATCAGCAAATTTGTTTTTTTTTTGCAGACTCTAGGTTTTCTTATATTATATATAGTGTAAAAGAATGGATAAGACTTGCAAGCATAAATGTCCTTGGATTTATTTCTCTCAGAATCATCTCATAGCATCTTTTTTTTTTCCCCACATATAGATTCCCATTTACCTCACCTTAATGATTTTCAGGCTAATTTTGTTTTTGCATTTATTTTCATATTTGTACATACCATCACTATGTTAAGTCACTTATATTTCATTATTGCATATCTCAACAGTCTCATTCCTCATCTGTGTGAAAATTTAAGTAATATGATTTAAAAGATTTTTTTGTTTTCTACCCCCAGGTAATGCCCTAGGTACAACTTTAATGTACAAACTTATCTGAAGCCACCTTGAGGAAAAATCCGAATGCTTTGTTTTTATTAATCAGTGTGATTATTGCTGTTATTATATTTTCTTCCTCTTATTTCTAAATTTGCCTTCTCTTATGTTTGTAAAACATCTTCCTGTCCTTAGAATTCAGCATTATTTATATAGTTTTCTTGCATTCCTGCAAGGGTTGACAAATACTTGATCATGAGGGTACAAGGTTTTTTCATACTTGATCTCTGTTTCCTGCATTAGTGAGGTAGAGCCAGGAGCAGACAAAAATGGCTGCATCAGCACACATCCATTCTCTAGCTGTCATTTTTACACCAAAACCACAGCTTCCTATCCACAACCAGGCTCTACAAACCTTTCTGTGGTTTACTACGGACACTTCACATGACCTTGTTTAATCCACTGACAGCATGTCGACAGTTATTTCTATAATAACAAAGGACAAGGTGCCTTTAAAGTAACTAAATTTAATTGCTGTTTAGCAGGATACAGATGTTTACTTGCAGTTGCTTTACGAAATGCTATGAAATATTAAGCTTTGTGAAAAGTTGTCATTTGCATACTAGAACTGAATATGAAGAATTGTAGTAAATTTCTCACACTGAAATTTTTTTGCATAATGTGCTATATATTATAAACCTAAATGATTATTTAGTGTTTATGTTGGTTAGCTAACAGTACAAGGCATATGAATTATTTGTATAACTTGTCAAGTGTTTTATTTACACTTATATATAAAGGCCATTGTGGATATGTGACTGAAGTTTTTGTGCAATACACACGACAGCTTGAAAATGAATGTGATCAGATGCAGCCTCACGTCATTTGTTCCTAGTGCTTCCTCGATAATGCGGGAAACAGCCACCAAGTATGAAAAAATTAATGATATATATAATATTTCAAACTTCATGTCAAGTGTATCACAATTTTGTGAGAAAATTATTTCACAGTGATGGAGGTTCAAGGTATTTCTGGTAATGCCACCCAGCTGTGTAAAGAGTGGCATATCAGATGCTTTACTTTGATTATTGTGGAGTGCACTTGGATACCCTTTAGTCATTTGGATGAATGATATTCTCGTCACTAAACACTCAATTAGAATGGCAATGATAATACTTTTCCATGTACACCTGTATCAAGTAGTCTGTATTTAGATTTTTTATTTGTAATGATTCTGCTGTGCATGCACTCAGGGTAAAAGCTGTGCTGTGGTTTTCAGGAACTCTGTATTATATGTTAGACAGCTAGAGACTGAGTGTGAGCGAATGTGGCCATTTCATCTGTCTCCTGGCACTACCTCGCCGGCGCGGGGGATGGCAGTGCTATTTTCCCCTGGGGAAGGGTGGCATCAGGAGTGGATGGGGGCAAGCAAGTCTAAATATGTACATCTGTATGTGTATGTGTGTATATATGTATATGTTGATATGTATATATTTATGTCCAGTGCAAATGTGTGCATGTATGTAAATATGTGTGTTTGTGGGGGGATGGGTTTTTCTTCATCTGTTTCCTGGCGCTACCTCACTGACGAGGGAAACAGTGATCAAGTATAATAAAAAAAAAAAGCCTTGCGGAAGATGAAGTGCGGCAAGGCGGTAGGATTGGATGGCATTGCAGTTGAATTTATTAAGAAAGGGGGTGACTGTGTTGTTGATTGGTTGGTAAGAATATTCA
>JAYMFT010325063.1:0-23365 GCA_038088735.1 Panulirus argus
CACACACACATATATATATATATATATATATATATATATATATATATATATTCAACTTTTTTCTTAAATCGTCCGTTAGTGGGGTAGTGCCAAGAATAGACGATGAACGGGCTCATTTGCTTAAATCCACTCTATTTGTCATGAATAATGCGCCGATATAATGTATCTATAAATATGTATAACCGATTGGCGCTCAGGCGGAAAAGCAAGTAGGTACAAGCCAGGTGAAGGTGAACGGTGGAGACCAAGCGCTATCCAGGGAATACGTGTACTCGATCACTCAAAGCATCATTCACTTCATCCTTCCACCTCCTCCTCGGTCTCCCCTTTCTCCTTGTTCCCTCCGTATCTGACAAATATACCGTCTTAGTCAGCCTCTTCTTACTCATCCCTTCCATATGTCCAAAACACATCAGCACACCCTCTTCAGCTGTCTCTACACATAATATTTTTACCACCACACCTCTCTCTCTTACCCTAACATTTCTTATTCAGTTAACCCTCCTCACACAACATACTGTGCTCAAACATTTCATTTACAACACAGTCACTCTCCTCCGTAATTTTTCATCGGGACTACTATACCTTCAAATACACCCTTACACGCAATGACCTTTCTTTCACAACGTCCTCAAAGCGCCCCTTACCCACCTCAAGGCTCACTTCAGCACTGATGGCCCCATCCGCTACAAAATACCAGGTATCTAAATCACTCTACTTCTCCCAGATTCTCTCTACTGAAAGTCACAATCAAACCAACTTGTCTCACATCTCAGGTAAATTCAATAGCCTTACTTTTATTCATATTAACTCTCAACATCGCCTTTCACACACTCTTCCAAACTCAGAAACCAGCTTCCTGCAGTTTCTCTCCAGAGTCCGCCATCAGAGCCACGTCGTCAGGAAACAGGAACAGACTCACCTATATGCATATATTCATACTGAGAGTATGGCCCGTAATTTGTATATATTAAGCATCATTTAAAACACAGTTCTGAAAAAGGATGTCCAACTGATTACCATTACTTAACTGCTCTCTAATAATCTACGAATAGAAAATGAAAGATACTGGTAATTTCTGCTTGTAGGGCTTCGCTGTGAAAAACATATCATATATCTTATTCTGTTTCTGTCCAATACCAGATATAGAACATGGGTCTTCCTTGCCACGCAGCCAGGAGGTATACGGGAACATCTGAAGCCCTGATTCTCCACCATGTATAGAATTCACCTTTCAGATACAGCTGACTGGATTCACCTCACCTCGACCACCCAACCAGTGTGTGGGTCCCAGTCCTTGCAGGGTCACCGGCCCGTAAATCAACACGCTGGAGTTCCTCGTCTCCTGAAGGAGGTGTCAGGTGGATTCAATCACTCGTGATGAGTCTCCAGAGGCGATCTTCCTTCGGTTGATCAGTAAGAACGAGTAATTCTTCGCTGTATACACTTACCATTATCATGTTTGTCAAAATCTCAAACATTGAACAATCGATCGGCTAACAGAATATTCGCTACGGCTGCAACAGCGGTTCATATGAAAGAATTTCTTTTAATAATTCCCACATGGATATTCTGTTCTCTGTCAGAACACCTGCTCGCCAAGGCACTGAGGGATACTGTGGTTTGCGGTTTAACGCTGGCATAACGCTATCTGTTTCCCGTTCCCGTTTAAGCTTTGTCCACAGTTTACGCCTACGTCCCAGAAAGCGAGTATTTACCGCGGTTCAGGTTAACACCCTTGGGCTTGTGTCGGTCTGTGGCGGACGGGAACGTTAGCTGTTTGGGGCTGTGGTTCATTGCTGATTTTGTTCTCGTTCCGTTCTAATTTTCACAATCATTTTTCTGCTGTGAAGCAATACTGATAGGTTAGGTCCAAATCTGAGTAGTGCAGAACATCGTGTCCACCAATAAAAACTCTCTCTCTCTCTCTCTCTCTCTCTCTTCTGAGATGAAGACAAAGTTACATTTCTTTTTTTCCATGGCATTATTTGCTGCTCTGTCTTCCAGATCTTGTCTCCTTCACAATACGTTAATATTTTTGGTCATGGTTATGCTAATTCTGACAGATATACGGAAATACTTTAATGTATTTTGTGACCCTAAATATGATAATATCCGTAACATGTTTGGATATGATAATTTCATTAAGCGATGAATCCCATAAAAATTTGAAAAGGTAAACCACTAGGTAAACCTCCCTGTATGTTATTCTAACCTGGATGTCCTTTATTGAAAATCTGCAAGTGTGTATGCTTAACATACACTTCAGATAAGCTACTCTAAATGATCTGGGGAGAAGTTAATGTGAGACTAAGGATCCTTTGAGGACGGTCAGGAAACGCCAAACTTCTCTTTAGCTCAACTGTGATGTCGGATCAGAAAACTCCTGGAAGTCCCAGACACAGGAAACACCAGCAAATGGTTCCTGCTGTGGTTAGAATAAGATCTCAGCTCACTGACACACTTTTTGGGATATGGAAGACAACGCTGAGGATTTTAGTGGAAAGCATCTGGGCGGTTCATATAGCTCCATTCATTCTTCTTTGTTGTGTGGGAAACTTAGTGAATGACTCAAAGGTAAAATACAGAAAGCAGCTCGTTAAGTCTGCAATAAAGTCCTGCATATATCGTACATTATGCATTGTGACGAGCATTTACCACACTTAAACCACTAAATCCATTATCACACTTAAACTACTAAATCCATGCGACAAGTACCTAACATGTGTACGTATTCTGCAGTGCGGCAGGAAGTACAGGACCAGTAACATCAGTGCTGTAGGAGGTAACAGGACCAGTTACGTCACAAAGATGAGTTAAGAATGCAGGACTTCTTCTCGCATGACGATCGTCGGAGTTCACGGGTTGTGAGATAACTAACATCATGCACGACGGGAGTGATCCAGTCCAGGGGCGTGGCAGCAGGGTGTGGGTCAGGCTGGCGAGGCAGGGCCACCGTCATCGCTGGTTGCTGAGGCCTCTACACACAGTGACGCGAGGGTTAGCCGTTCAAAGTAACATTCATAATCCACCGACAGGCACGCCAAGGAAAACGTTCTATAATCTCCTGCCGGTCATCGACAGATCGATGGACTCCATGGGCCTTCGTCGGTGTGTGCAGGATGCCACGTCCGGAAATGTCACATAGTTTGTTTTCTTCCGACGTTCACATTCCATGTTTCATGTCGCAGCTGAGCTCACTGAAATAGTCCATCTCCCTCTCTCGTACTTCGCGCCGTCACTCAATACGGACCTGCGGCCAAGATCTAGGACAGTATGGTTGATGGTACGAGGGAAAGAGGTCAACCAAGAAAGACAGGGATGAACCGTGAATGAACCATTAAGGTTAAAGTATTTTTGTCTTCTTTCCTTTTCAGTAAGTGATGTCAGGGAAGAGAGTATTGATCGGGTATAGTGGAAACATTTCACTTACAACAGCGGAAGGGTAAATGGAGGCGCAATTCACCACTGACAACCCAACCTCGTGCAGAGAAGAGAGTGATCACGAAACAGCTTGTAGAAGACTCTTCAGAAAGTCGCAGGTAACATGAGGACACTTAGAAAAAACCTGTGAAAATGTTTATATAAGAGTCACAACAAGTAAATGGAAACGAAGTTTAAGAATATAGATCATGAATAGTCAGTGACGGGTTCCTTCTTCCTCTTCCACTCCCACATTGAGGATCGTCTAAAACAGTCCAATAATGGATCTTGGTAATAATCAGCACAACATCTTTGTACTATTTGCAAAAAGAACCGATTGAGAATCTATAAAGGTACCAGAGCGGTTTCAATATTTTGAGAAGTTTTATTTGAAGGGAATTCCAGTCTCTGTGCTAAGGATTATTGAAGGTCAGTGAATAATCTCAGCTGGTACCATAATTACCTACAACAGCTGCATGCCCGCATGTGGGTTCGAACCCCGTGACTTGTGTCGATGGATAGTGAATTTAAGAAGTTTGAAAACCCACATGGAGCAATTCGAACAAGCTTGTTACACGACTGAAGACAAGTGTTAATCCTCATGTTCATAACTACAAATCCCAACCTCAAATACATGAACATATTTCGAACTCTCATTATGGCCGCATCTATTAGATATCGACTACAACTGTATGTTATGATCGTAGGAAAGAGTTAAAGTTACGAACTTATTCGAAGCATTTACCCAAGATCAAATACACCTCGAAATCATTTTGGTTAAAATTAAGCTCATCCTGAAGTCGACATAATCAAACCCCGAAAAGGAAAAGTAGAACAGACTACAACAAACCAGCTGAGTTGCGTCTACGACCGCTGAAGAAACGAATCCAGCCCCAAGCTATCTGTCCAATAGGAGAGACTCTCCTTTGAGAGGCATCACTCCCAAACGACTCCCATGGCGAAGATCCCAAAAGTTCAATGATTAGAGGTCTACAGGGCGCCAAGTGACTAATAAATACTGCTCACTGGCACAGCTTGCCACCATTCCCATCCACAAAGGGGCAATAAGAAACCGACAAAACTCTGGAATAAGGGAAGCCACAGGGGAGCCTTCCAACCCAGACCTGGAGCCCTGGAAATGGTCCCGATGGCTGGATTATTCCTATTAGCAGAGGATGAAATAGCCCGTAATAAGAACCATAATAGTTAGGATTAGCGGTCTTGGGATTCACTACCACGACGAAATACACGGCTGAATCTGGATACGACAGGAAGAAGCTGGTAGTGGGTGTAGAGTGGGTTATGTCATTTCCTTCAGCCCGTATGACCCTGTCTCGCTGGCCGTCCTCGCTGGATGCCTCACATGTGTTTGTGTATGTCTGTCTGTCCTCGTCTAGCTGCCCGTCTTTGCCTCGATGTATGTAAGTCTCTTCGTCACTCCATCCCACTTTCTCTCTCCACTAGTTCTAATTATCTTCCTTTTCTTGTAAAAACCCATTTTGATCAGAAATTCCATTTTTTTTTCTTTCTCAGACTAACTAGACTGCTACTGTGCTTAAATCAAGTGTTGATGTAAGAATGCCAGCTCACTAGGTAGTACGGACGTTCGCCACATGTCTGATCCAGTAACTGTGTAAATGAATCTATGTCGGATCTTCAGACGCCTCACCTCAAGTGTTAGACTGGAATGCTGTAAAGCAGCCACAGACTGGCAACATCTTAACATGATTGTCGTAAGGTTAATCGTCAGTATATTTGTACTTTGGTAAATTTCACTCGCTGGTAAGTATATCTCTCTAAACATTCTATGATTTCTTTTCATTACCGGAAGACTTCCTCCTCGACTGCTTCGTCGAGAGAGAACAAGCCAAGAGTGACAATGATGTTGCTTGCGGGACTGTTTATGGCCTCCTTCCCCTGCTCCTGTGTTCCGCACACCCTCCTGCACCCACCTGAACCGTTCCCAAACTCACATTACGAGGAGTTACCTAACCTTCTCCTTAAAGTCTCTCTCTTTGAACTCCCTCACCCTGTCCCCTGGCCCCATCCGTCTCTAGCCTTCCACCTACAGTCTCATCCCTCCCCTCACTCACCTTTTCCTATCTCCTAGCCCTATGGGTCTCTCCAGCCTGCCGTCCCACCCTCCTTTCTCTCCCGTGACACAAGCGGTACACCAGGTCATAACAGGTCGTATGCACTATTTGGTTTAAAGCTGGGCTGGCTGGGTTAGGGCCGCCTCCCTCCCCCACATGTACACTCACCGTCGTGCACACACACACACACACACAAACACACAACACACACACGTAGTTCTCTCATCGCTGTTCCTACGCCGTTTAAAAACTTTATCCATAACTCTTCCTATTTTTTTCATATTTGAAAAGTAAACAAGGGTAAATTTCATTTTCTACTCTAGTGACGAAAAGACAAAACCGTGTATCGCTTTTCACTTGAATTCAGCAAGAAAACATTGGCATCGTTTTGTTCATGGCTCCAAGTAACAAAAATATAAAGGCATGATTCTGTTCAATATATCAACATGTTTTTCTCCACAGTTCTGATCCAACGATAAAGGGAAGCAAAAATCACAAGATTTGCTCTCGAACAATAGTTATACACGATACAAAAATTATCAAAGTAGAATTCTTGTATTCATTCGGGTGCTAGACATCCACCGACACCATAGAAAACACCTGATAATTGCTTATGCGCGATCCTTGAGCACGACGGTACGATATGGTACGGTCCTTGAGCACGACGGTACGATTCTCGAGTACGACGGTACGGCCCTCGAATACGATGGTACGGCCCTTGGGTACGGTGACCTGACTCATGATTAGACTCTTAAAGTCAGGTCGAAGCCCAAGTCGTCATACCCATGGGTCGTCCCGTCGTGCTTAATAAGGGGTCGTAGAATGGTACTCAAGCAAGTTAGCTTTTTTGAAAGAGTGACAAGATTACTGTCCGGGGAGATGCAGCAAGAGGGGGAAGTACAAAGAGAGTGGAGGAAGAAAGTTTCATGATGGGGTGAATTTGCTTTGTAAATACGAGTAAAGCACAATAAAAGAAAATAAAGAGGCGACAGATTGAATGAAAAAAGCAAGCAGTAGAGAGGGGAAAGAGAGGAGTAGATATAAAAAAGATAGTAATTCCAATATTGAGTAAAGAATAAGAAAAATAAAAAGTGTGATTTAGTTTGTCTAAGAGGCCGGAAAATACGGACCAGGAGAGCGGGCACCTCTAGCAGTCACAGGAATCAATGATAACAGAAGAAGAAATGATAACTGGTGACTTTTGCAAGCGCTTGAAGGCAAACTGAGATTATGCAAGTGCTTGAAGGCAGATAAAGATTATACATGTGTCTGAGGGCAAACTGAGTTTATGTGCTTGAAGGCAGAGAGAGTTTAACCTAATATTTACTGTCTCCAATACAAGGCGTTATTCAGTGTTAGTTATTCTGCAAACAATAATTCCTCGTGAGTTGTTAATTCTCTCTAATTCTGAAGACATTTGTTGCAAACTCATATCTTGCAACCATAGGTCACGGGAGCAAGAGAAAGTAGACCATTTGTTGTAACACTCATTTCCGTAAACCATTGTTCACAGAAGCCATTTTCTGCGAACTCGTACCCGTCAACCACCGTAAATATAACCTACACTGAAAACGTATGGTCAGTATATTTTTTTTTTTTTTTTTGTTAAACGTGCAGCACGCAAAGAATTTCTAGTCTGCCTCTCCCGTCGCTTGTCTCTCTAAAAATAATGTATATGATACATATTCATTGTTCTCAGCCCAGGTAGGAAACAGCCTAACTGAATTATGAAAGAGACTTAAAAGAGAATCTATACCGCAAGATCGGCCTAGGATGCCGGATTTATCTGATCAGAGAGATCGCGATGATCGCATTGAAAGGTTTCGAATTTGTCAACCTGTTTGCATCATACAAGCAGCATTGTATCTTTCCTTGCCGGGAGACGTCATCTATCAAGAGACAGAAAACGGATCTTTCTTCAGTAGTGGTTTGGTACGTATATTGGAGGATGTGTATGCGTATAAGTATGTACGTGTATGGATGAATCTGTGGATGTATTGAAAGGTATATATAAGTGAATCTGTGGGTTTATGTGCATTACCATATACGAGTAAATCTTTTGGAATACACGTGCATGTACGTATAAGGATGAATCTTTAGTTGTGTATGTATATATATAATACGCAATGTATACATCTGTATAAGTGTTCCACAATCCTCTAAGACAGCAACCTTCACACAGCCGGGCTGCAGATATCACGACAACGAAATTCATTTCTTACATATCAAAGAATACCTCCTGTCGAACGAACAAGCCAACGTAAAGGTAGCACGTACGTCACCAGCTTCGTAGGAAAGTTATTACCGAGACGAGAGTGGACACTTCCATTAAATAATCACATTTAGGACGTGAAGCATATGTTCTGTTATAAAAATTCATTATGCAAATTCCTCCGGTTATCATGTTACATGAAAGCGTTATCTGAAAAAAAGGCATTATGATAATAATGACGGGACATTGTTGCTGGAGCCTGGCTCTGATGGACCGCGGTTGGCTGATGTTGAATGTGGACCCATGGACGATGTTGACTACTTCCAAAATCCAGACATCAATTTCTCCTTCTTCTAGACGAATATAAAAAGTTCCATGAATTTAAACAGCGGTCTGGAATGTACAGAACACTGCAGCTCCTATGATCATGGATGAAAAATGAATGAAAGGATATTGAGTTCGTGGGTGAACACGATAATTTGGCGAGATAGAAATGCAACGATTATCAGCGAGTGAATTATGTATTATCTACAGTTTAATACACCGAGAAAAATACTGTTCTATAATTTTCTTCATACAAAACTGGTGACACTCCGCGAAATTTTTTTTCGGTTGCAACTACAGAAAACGTGCAAAAGATTATTAGAATATTCTGAGTAAGTTCTTGAATAGTCTGTTGTTGATGTACATTCCTCCTGGCGCAATCCTAGCATCCTCATAAGTAATAACACCGCTCTTGACGCCTATGTAATAACACTTCTACCCTTGAGGCCTGTATGGTCTCTCTTCCTTGAGGCCTGTACGGACTACCGTCCTTGAGGGATGTATGAACTACAGCCCTTTAAGGTCTGTATGGATTACTGCCCTTAAGGGCTGTATGGCCCACTGCCCTTAAGGGCTGTACCGTGCAGTCTTTACCTTGCTCTGTTTCCATAGAAACAGGACAGCCTTTGTGTGAGTTCCAGGAGTTACTGCACTTTGTACCTTGAGCAGTACACAAAGGCGATGTTTCTCACGTCACAACACATTTCAGGTGAAGATAATACACAGTGCGTTCCCTGGGTCAATTGGCCCTCGCAGCCATAAGCAATACACAAAGGTTGTGTGTTGACCAAATCTCCCATCGCAGAGGTGGACTCACCATCTGACATATTAAGCTGATGGTATCGTAAGTCAGAGTCATTCTTTCTTATATATACGCTATTCTTGTCACAGACGTGCTCAAGTTACGACACAAATCGTTTGGAAAATCTTAATTATTGGGCTTGACGTAAGGGAGATTTTGACGTACTTCACCGTGTTATTATCGACGATACAGAAGAGGAAAAATTATTCGGGCCTTTGACACAATATAGTACACCACCCGCTTTGTCAATGTCGTTTTCATCACATTGCTCTCAGCCGAGGCAGCCGTCCCCAGCATAGAAGACTCTACATTTTATCTTAATCAAAACCCGGGCAATGTCCTTTGTGCTACGCTCTCTCCTTTGTGGGTGGTTCACGTTCTTTCCCGTGCTCTCTTTTTCCCCTCCCATCGGTTGGAGGGAGTCTCTGTTGGCAAGGGGAGAGGTCATGAAAGGTCACGTCGCTTTTTAAGTCAGGTCACATCCTGTTAGTTCAGGAAGGCATGAACTCAGGTCACACGAGTTCTGGTGATATTCATTTTCGTTTGGGTCTAGCCACATCAGGAGGGGACATTAAATCTTCGCATCACGAAAACAGAGTTTCATGAAGTCATGTCACTCCATCAGGTCACATAGGAGTCATTCCATTGTTGGTCTTATCGGCACGGCAAATCAGTTTACTCTAAGTTACGTCAGACCAGTCCACTCCTAGTCACATCAGGTTAGTTTAACTTGTCTCATATCATCACATAAGAACAGGTCAAACTAATGGCAGTATATCACGTCAGGTCACTCTAAGGTACGTCAGATTTGTCAGAATTAATTGACCGTAAGTCATGCTAGGTCAGGTCAGGCCTGAGATCAAACTAAGCCGGTCATATCATCGGATCAGCGCACGTCAGAACTAACCTCCCGTCACACCAAATCATGCTAAGTCGTCGTGGGTCATCGCAAATCAGGTCATATCAAGGCGAGTCAGGTCAGACAGTGTGCCTCCCCCTCGCCACTGTACGCCCCCAGGGATAACTAAGCGCCTCATCAGCCCCACATAGTCTGCCGAGGCTGAGGACCAAAATTCCCAGCCTCTCTTTGTCATGCGACCAACGAAAATCCCGAGGGATATTCATCCTCGTATCCCCTAGCAACCAGCGACGCCCCTCGCGTGGCCCGACGGTATACCCTCCCTCCCTCCCTTCCCTTTACCCTCTCGTCTCCCTCTTCCTCTCACACGACCTCTCCTTCCCGACCATTCCAGGGTCACTCCCTAAACCTATCCACTCTTCCATTATCAACCATCCTACTTCCACCTCAGAAATACATTCCTGTCCTCCCCATGTCCTCCTACCTCACCTCCCGGACACTCTTCCTCCTTCCCTCCCTCTTACCCTGATCTATGAACTTCCCAGTTCCCCGTTCGTCAAGCTGACCTCCCCTTTTTCAGTTTCTTTCATATGCTTTTTGTTTCTCCCATCTGCATCTTCTCTCCCTCTTTCTCTCTCTCTCTCTCTCTCTCTCTCTCTCTCTCTCTCTCTCTCTCTCGCACCGGCTTCCCTCCCTAACAAGGCCTGACTTACCACCGTTCCTCCGTGACGTGAAGGGTGACAATAACGAAGGAACAATATCGCCGATAAACAAAGGTGGATGAAGGAATAAGCGAAGGCCAGCGGTGATAAACAAGGAGGGAGGGAGGGAGGGAAGGTGGAGGAGAGAGAGAGAGGTAATGAGAGCAAGGAGGTGGGGAAAGGAGAATGCCATGATAAAGAGGCTTATTACACCCGCACACATGATGAACAGGAGTCTGGAGGACGAACGGTGAGGAGTTTAACAAGGCGAGACGGAGAGGCGGTGCGGGAGCTTGCAGGTCGAACACGGTCCGAACATTTTTCATTTTCCTTCAGTCGGTCTGATCCGGCGGCCTAGGGTGGGTCTGCGGTACACACGGTACGACGCAGAGGAACAGCCACGGCAGACCAGGGGCGTATCCGCTGTACACACAAGGCAGCAGCCACGGTACACCAAGACAGTGCCCAGGAAAATACACATACGGACAGCGCTTCTGATCCCGCCGCCCACAAGATGACACTACACGAAGCAGCAGCAGCAGAAGACAACCCGAGAAAGACACGTACAGACAGTGGCAGACAAATCCTGGCGGAGTTGAAAATACAAGCAGCAGCAGTGAGGGCAGAACCGCATATCTGAACTATCAACGAGTCTCTTACCCCGTCTGCCACGCCTGCCAAAGTTCCTTCCAGACCACAGACACGGCTGACTTACCGAGAGGCTGTGTCGCTGGTCACTAGATGGCACGGGGAAGGTCATCATCACTTTGTCATAATCCTCCTCAAATCTCGTCATAAAGAAGAAAATAATCCCAGGCACATCAACCTGATAATATATAAAATTTGTCTTCGTATGTACAGTACGTTTATCACTTTACGAGTCTATTTATACTGCTATCTCTATGCAAGACTCGAGTAGAATGAGGTCAAGGCGATTTTCCCTCCATTCACGTTGGTCCTGCGCGCGATCTCTCACGCTGATCTTTGCACCCTTCAGGTCTCTTGCTACAGCATCCACTTATCTTGTTCTGGTTTTCCCAAGGGCCTTCTCCTCATCCTCCCACGTTATCTCTGACCCCAGTGTCCTCTTGGGTCCTCTGTTGCTTGCAATCTTCCCCACCTTTGCTTTTCTTTGTCGTAGATTAACTACTGGTCGTACAGGTTTGGGGACTTGTATCGTCATTTCCAATCAAATCGTCCCATCTGACGTTTGACACTCTTAACAGCAATCTCAAATACAAGGCGACCATATTATATGATCTTATCTTTGTTTTTTCAAATCATGTCTGTCCTTACACACAAATTCCTTGTCAGTATCTAGTATGCCTTCATAGCACATATCTTCCTCCTCTCAGTGTCCTTATCTTGTCTCCCACCTGATATAACTACATTCACTGTATATATAAAATTCTTCACTAACTTCAGCTTTTGTCATCTTACGACTATCACTTTCCAGTGGAGATCCTCTACATTTCCCTATACTTCTATGTCCTGACGCAAACTCACAAGTATCGTCTCCGTATTTCCATCTTCCTCACCCTTCTAACCCATACCAACCACGTATCCGCCAGTAACAACACATCGTCACCAAAACCAACATCCGTAAAGGCCTCTCCCTCCTCCTACTCTCCTCCTCACTCTCTCATTACTCGGTTCATTACGTGGCTGATGCGAATATTGCAGAGCCTTGGTGAGAGTACACCCACCTGCCTCAAGCCGCCCTCTTCTCTGAACTACTCACTCACTCTCCATCTGATTTGACACGGCCATATATATATATATATATATATATATATATATATATATATGGTATGGCAGTTGAAATTCTTAAGAAAACGTGTGACTAAGTTGTTGATTTGTTAGTTAAGATTTTCAAAATATGTTTGGATCATGGTAAGGTGCCTGAGGATTGGCGGAATGCCTGTATAGTACAATGATCCAAGGGCGAGGCGAACAAAGGTGAGTGAGCGAACTAGAGAGGTTTAAGTTGTTGAGTGTATATGTTAAGTTGTGTGGAAAAGTGGATGTTGAGGTGGTGGTGGCATGCGTAAAGTATCACACTGGGGAGGAACAATGTAATCTCAAAAGTGGCTAAGAGGATGTGTGGATCAGGTGTTAGCTTTGAAGGATGTGTGTGAGATACTTAGCATTTATGGATCTTGAGAAAACATGTGATAGGGTTGATAGAAATGCTATATGGAAGGTGTTACGAATATATGGTGAGGGAGGAAAGCTATTTAAAGCATCGAGGAGCTTTTATTGGAAGAGTAAGACATGTGTGAGAGTAGGCCGAGAGGAGGGTGAGTCGTTCCAGGTGAAGGCGGGTCTGCGGCAGGAGTGTGTGATGTCTCCATGGCAGTTTAATTTGTTTATGAATGGGTTGGTGAGGGAGGTAAATACAAGGGTCTTGGAGAGAGGAACGGGTATGCAGTCTGTTGGTGTTGGAGGGCTTGGGAGGTCAGTCAGTTGATGTTTGTTGATGACGGCTCCTGCGGCAGATTCGAGAGAGAAACTGCATAGAGTAGACTGTAAATGTGAAAAAGCAAGGTCATTGTATTTAGCAGATTTTGGAGTGTGCTTTCGAATGCAGAGAGCCTGGAGGATATGGGGGCTGCAGCGAATCATAGAATGAATGAAAGGCGAATGTCCTGGGAGCACTGAACAATGCGTGGAAAGAGAGGTTACAATATGGGAGGAAAGATGGGTATGTTTGAAGGTATAGCTGTCCCGACGGTGTTGTATGGATGTGAGGTTTGGGTTCTTGATGAGAATGTACGGAAGAGCATGGATGTAATGGAAATTAAATGTTTGAGGTCAAGTGTGGTGTGAAGTGGGTCTGATCGAGAAAGAAGTGATGGGATAAGAGAGAGGTGTTGTAAAAAGAGTATGGTTACAAAAGAGGAGAGGGTGTGCTGAAATGGCTCGGACATATGGAGAGAATGAATGAGGAGAGGTTGACAAAGAGGAAATGTGTTTCAGAAGTGGAGGGGACAAGGAGAAGACCGAACTGAAGATGGTAGGATGGAGTGGAAAGGTTTTGAGGGCTCGGTGCCTAAACATGCAAGAGGGTATGAGCATTGCACGGGGTCGAGTGAACTGGAGCGATGTGGTATAGGGGGGACGACGTGATGTTAAAATGAAACATATGAAACAACCAGAAACCACGGAAGGTCTGTGGGGCCTTGCTTTGGGTAGGCGTCTGTGGTTTCGATGCATTACATATGACAACTACAGAAGGGATGTGGGCGAAAGACGCCATTTCATCGTCTGTTTCCTTGTCCAATCTGATATCCAAACGGTTAGAGGGTCATACTGGATAATGGGTTTAACCTCTACTTACTAAAGGGCAGTATGTAATATGCAGTACGTGGTAAAGGAAAGAATTAACACCAACACAGGCAGTCCAACACAGGCTAAAACTCAACATAAACCACTTTATTTTGTGGCCGTCCTGACCCTCGACAGTAAACAACAAAGGATCGTAGCAGCAACACATTTTCACATGGCTCAACACTTGACTCTACCAGTCCATCCAGCAGCTGCAATGTCCGTTGTCAGCTCTGTAATTACCTATTTGTACTGTACGGGGAGGGAGAGAGAGAGAGAGAGAGAGAGAGAGAGAGAGAGAGAGAGAGAGAGAGAGAGAGAGAGTTTTACACTCGTGGGTCCCAATTTCTCTAACATTTTCTGTCATGCAGCTTCTTAAACCTATTCATGTAATCTGCATTAACCATATTTCCACAGTCATTTCATTCCATTCATCTATCATTCTTTTGTTATAAAAGTACTTCTTTGTATCTTTTTCTTAAGCTTCTTGCCTGATTTCGTGTTATGCCTTCTAGTTGCTCCACAGCTAAATCTCTCTCGAACTGTTCACAGTCTACGTCATCAATCTATTTTAAAACCTTAAAAGCTGTGATTCAACTGTGTTCGTGTGTCTGTCTGTCTGTCTGTCTGTCTGTCTGTCTGTGCCTGTGTGTGGCTCTAAACGTTGGCCTTGCTCTCCCTCCCTCACACACTCACTACACTTAAAGTTCACTAGTTCACCTTGGTTCCTCGCACATTCAGGTGAAACCTCTTCCTGTCAGCTACATAGAGATAGGAGCTGGGTGCACTCACGGACCAGAGGAAAATTACAGAATCAAATAATATTCATAAATTTGTAATTCACGGGTAAGTAGGTGACGGTAGTCATTATCAAAGACGACCACGTCTTCACAATTCCCCATTCGTGCATTTTTAATCTTAAGCGCGAGAGTCTGCTCTGTACTGCAAGATATCTCCCCTCAGACACGGGAGGAGCGCACTGACTGATTGTATCAGATCACAGTTCAATGCTGATTCCCAATGAATATCTGAGGATGTTATAACGAACTAATTGTGGCATATAAATATTCTAAGATTCATTACAGAGTAAAGCAGACCCCAGCATGACAAGTGAACTAACTGCTGGTGTATGGTATTGGGTTCTACAGATGCACTATGTGACGTAAATTTGCAGTTTGGTTCTTAATATTCTCCACACACCATGTGGAGTTAAATACTGTTTTTTTTTTTTTTTTTTATGTTGAAGGCTCCAGTCACGGACAAAAGGTGCAGGCCTCTATACACACACCATAGGTAGTAAACTGCTGGTGCATGGTGTTTGGGTGTTGTATACATACCATGATAAGCAAATTTGCTGTCTGGTGTTGGGTGCTATACATACATACACCATGGGAAGCAAACTTCTTGACTGGTGTTGGCTGCTATACACACACCATGGGGAGTATACCGTCAGCCAGAATACGCTTAGGTTATAAATATATCTGGCAAGTTACAAAAAGTCGTGGCCTCTAGCATTTTAAACGTCGGTTCTGCTCTGCACTTGATAAGCACGCAATTGAACATTATATCATCTTGCTGAGTGCCCTACAATCAGAAATTTCAGGCCTCAGGGCCTAAAGGTATCGAGAACTTTGTGGTCACTTCACTGAAACCAGTATGCGTGATCATGCTCTCTTGATACACCCAAAGTTTTCAACGCCCTCACCGACACTCATTACGTAACTAGTCCCATAAAACTGTCAGTATCGCTGTGTATCCTTATATCATTTACACCTTGTATTCTACGTACCATAAACTTCCTCTGAATGATTAATAGCGTTGGTACTTCTTATATATTGTGCGCCTCATACATGTTTGTCATGTACTGTGACCCTCCCTCTGTAGAGATGTCAACGTCAGGATGCTCTAGAGTACATTAGTAATCATCTCTTTAAATACATTTGAGCCCGGTATCTGCGTACATCTTTTATTACCCTACTGTGCATTATACCAATGTCATTAACACTGTTTCCCCACTTTCTGCGACAGAGGGAAGACCATCAGTGCCCCTTGCCTCACTGGAGTCCACCTGTCACCCTCCTATGTCGATGGATCGTACCCCATTGTATGTTCTATGGTTATCTCCAGTTACCCCCAACCCCTCTTGCTCCGAGCCCTTCACCCACAGTATGTGCTTCGTCTATTTGGCTGTACTGCGGTGGGTGCAATACACGAATTTACAGGAAGTAAACTATTGTTTTCTGGTGCTGGACGCTATACACACACACACACACACACACACACACACACACACACACACAAAACACGTACACACACACCATGGGAAGTAAACTGCTGCAGTATGTTGCTGGGCAATCAACTCTCATCATGCGATATCCTACAAGTAACGACAGAGATTCGAACCCCACCTTTCTCACGCCTGATCCTCGTAAATATGCTGATTTGATACGAGTGTCCGGAATCAGGATGGGCACTGTGGCCACACCGAGCTATCCTTGGTTACCTCTGTGTGAGAAGACCAAATGACTTGTGTGAGCTGCATGTGGACCTGACATACCACAACAGCAAGTTATAGCCAGACTGTCTCTATCTGCCTCTTGACTGACGTCTATTAACTTTATTTCACTTCAAGGCATAGAAAGTGAGTTACTCACAAGGCACGAGAAGAGAGCGTGAAAGCAGATAAAGGAGTGTACAAGAAGAGAGAAAAACAAGAGCCTAAAAGGAAGAGGAGGTAATACAAATATTTGTTAACAGACAACGTATGATACATGTGACATACATACAGTACTGCATTTCTCATCCCTATGAACACGTCGGTAGGGCCTCCGGTGTGGTGGCGCAGTGTGGCTACGTCGCGTCGTGATCAAGGGTTGTGAAACTGGACGGAATTAAACCCAGGACAAACACGGTGGCTAAAGGTCTGGGAACTTCGTCACAAACTTATCAGAGTTTACGCTGCCTCTACAAACAGAATACACGCTTGTTAGCAGTAACTTTTCTGTGCATTCCATCGCTAGTTCACGGACTTTACGGTGAGAGATAGTAAAGCTAGAGCAGCTGATGGCGTTGAGGAACATACAAAACAGAGAACACGATGAGTGTAGTCACTCGACATGTAATATGAGAGTTGGCTGCAAAGATTCGAGAACTACTGGTTGGTGATGAGGCCAAAGGAAGTGCGTGGCAATACCTTCGATGGTTTTGCTGATGGCTTCCTTCTGAGGAGGGAGGCGTTGATGATGATCTGGGGTTTTGGGGGTTACTACTGGCGATGATGAGACTGTGGAGGGACACTCGTTGGGAGAAGTTGCTGACCTCTGATGAAAGTCAATAGCTGAGCCATTTACGAGGCAGGTACTTGGTTAGGAGATGGTGCGGGTGCCGAGGACGGAGATCGCGGTGTTTGCAGAAGGTGGGGAAATCGATGGTGGAGAGGGCTGACTATTGCCGTACATTCGAGACCAAAGTATCAATGATTCGACTCTGTTTGCTCGTCCTTTCCTATGCAATGGTCCTTCCATCATCAGCCATCGCGAATTTCTCTTCTTCGGCGACGCTAGAGATGGTAATACAGCAGCTTACCCACGCATAAGAGGTGCAGACCTCTGCATGATAACTGAACCGTTGGTCACACCAGCTGACCCAAGATGACAACCGACCCACCATCCTGCAACTCGCTTGGCATGACCCTCGCTTGGCACGTTGAGTCAATGACAGACCCATTCACTCAGTTCTAGTGTTGATGGTTCTCATTTAGTCAGCGTCTCTTATTGCCTGCTTTGTTCGGACACCTAGAGCGTGGCGGCAAGGTGTTTACATTTCTAGGATATCCTCAGGTCCTCCTGTGATGATCTTGCGAGTCCTATAGCTCGAGGAACCTTCTGCTTCCTCGGTTTGCTCTTCCGTCGACTTCTATGTTCTTTTGGGTTTCTCCTTTTCGACAGGATCTTTTCTCTCTCTCTCTCTCTCTCTCTCTCCTTCTCCTTTGCTGAGGTTTCTATCGGCCTCGTTTTCTAGGGATTCTGTTCCCTTGACTGCGTTTCTCTTTTGGTCCTAATACTCTTTCGTCTCTCGCCGGGATTCGCTGTTTCGCTCGCTAAGGTTCCTTTTCTCTTTTCTTTCCTTGGACGCCATTCCCCTGATTTTGATCCCTCTGCCGTATGTGTTTCCTTACTCCCTCCAGAACTATATTCATACCTTTTATTCCTCTTGTATATTTTCTAACTCTTCCACCTTATTTTCTCCACAAAAATTTTCATTCGCCACCTCCACTCAGCTCATTTACCCTTTAACATCATCCACTTCGCCTTCAGCTCCTCCTTCCTGTGCAGATCAGCCTTGTGCTCGTATCACCTTACTTCTGAAGAGATTTCACATAAAAGGATTGCGTCGTATAGATTACCCCCTCCCCCAATATTCACCAGAATGTTGCTTATCTCTCTCTCTCTCTCTCTCTCTCTCTCTCTCCATTCCCAGGCCATCTAAGTCTCTTCCCTCTTGCCATTTCTTTACGGATATTATCTGGGAAGCTTCTCCGCAGTAGACGTTCCCCTTTCTGAGGGGATTACAGTGATAGGAACCCGACTCGATCCCCCTGTGTCGACTGCTGATAGGAACCCGACTCGATCCCTCTGTGTCGGCCCCTGACGGGGACCCGATTCGATCAACCCGTGTCGGCCCGACTCAATCGTCGTACTATGACCGCTTCTTGCATTGTATAATGGCGTGTGCGTGAGAGATAAGCGGTTCATCCTTTGCTCTGCCTTGTGACGACGGAAAATGAAGCGGAGTTCGTGGCAGGAACACATACGATGTTTTATTTAACGGAAGGTTGCGTGATCGCCGCTAATTTTGTTTCCCCGGGATAATACATCTCACAAAGCTGCTATGCTGTGATCCAGGCCATTGCTGTATGCAAATCCCACACTCATGAGAGAAAGAAAGAAAGAAAGAAAGAAAGAAAGACGGAAAGAAAAAAGAGAGTAAAAGAGAAGCAGTACAAAAATGCAAAAATATGGATAATAATTTTCACAATAAAACTACGTTTCCCGTGACTTCTTACGTCTTATTCTCGTTTTCTAAAAGAAGAGAAGACGCATCTCCTCTGGCTTCCAACTTGCGAGTTTTATTGTCAAAACTTTCCCAAACCTTGGAATATATTCCCGAAAGAATTTTCAGCCTGCGGCCTTGTTTTCCCGCGATGAAATCTCTTTCATTAGTTTTACGAAACCTAGAGGGAGGGGGCGGGGGCTGTTACATGCTGTCACACCAAGGGTACGCGGGTCAGCGTGACGCACGTTGCCAAGATGACGGGCGAGGCGGGTCGGACTGTGTGCCCAAGTCTCAGGGTTGTTATACGGTACACGGGCCTCTCCCTGTGTGTTCTGGGGTCCAGGTCAAGGTTGTAATACGGTACACAGGCCTCTCCCTGTGAGTTGTGGGATCCAGTTCGGGGTTGTGATACGGTACACGGGCCTGTCCCTAGGTGTTGTGAGGTCCAGTTCCAGGTTGTGATACGGTACACGGGCCTCTCCGCGTATCCACTCAGGGCTGTACGCCAGAACGATAACATATGAAGATGCTGGCCTCTCCTCCCTCACGAGCAAGTCGTGTTCCCTCGTGGGAAAATCTGAGAAGCGAACAAAACAAGATTCCATTCTTTCCTGAAAGAGAACTACGTCGGAAGACAAGAGCGAAGTGTGTGTGTGTGTGTGTGTGTGTGTGTCCAGGAGTAACATTCTCCCACGTCAGGTCCTCCCCGGGTGGATCAGGCTGTTAGTTTATCGGACATTTCAAAACTGCCATTTTCTTCTTGATAAACGTGGTCATGAAAGCGAGTGTGTCACTCTTTTGTCAAGAGGGCCTAAGCGAACCGTCTCGTTCTTCTCCCGGTGATAACGATGGGCTAGGGTCATGGCTCACGCTAGTTGACCCACCAGATCTTCCTCACAGAATAATGAAAATCAAAATCCTTTCATCATCGCAGGTCTGTTGGCAAAGGCCAGCTCTAACCTCACATCCTTCAACAGAAATGACTCCAGATACGTTGCACAGAGAGTGGGCAGAGACCCACAACGGTGGAAAAGGTGGAGGATCCACAAAAATCGGTTATACCATAAACAACAAGGAGACAAAATGACATCAGGAACACACAACTATATCTCATACTCTCTGATCACACACTGCTGGTGTGTGTGTGTGTGTGTGTGTGCGTAACTAATTCGCCAAGACTATGCCTGGCATGGGTTCTTGTCAATAACAACCCGCTCTCGGGAGGTCATTCCTGGCACAGACCGTGTGTGTCTCCTCAGGATTCCATAACTGGCACGGGCGGGTGACTGTAGTGTACTGGGCTCTTTAAGGTGTGTATCCCTGTTGTGTAAGGTGTGTCTTCGGTGGTCTAAGACCTAAGGTCACCATCAGCAAAACGTTGACAGTTGTCCGTCGCACAGGCACCTTCTGTGGATAAAAATAGCATGACAGTTCGATGTACTCTCAGTATATATATATATATATATATATATATATATATATATTTGCGAGTCAGCGGCAGGCCTCAAGTCTGCGGTCGATGGTAACAGACGAACAGGGAGCAACTATCGGCCTCTAATGATGCAGTTTGTTCATTTTCTGAAGTCCGGACCATAGAACTATCTCTCGTCGGTAGTCAGCGCCCCTCACCCCGCTCTCTGATGTTCTCCGGCGGCTCTCCAATGCTTCTCGTCGTCTGTCAACGCTCAAAGGCTCTTCATCGCCTCTCCAACCGTCCTCCGGGCCCTCTCCAGCGCTCCTTCACGCCGTTCCAGAAGCTCCTCTCGACCCAGGGGCCCTCCGGAGGGGCTGCGCTATCATATAAACATTAGGATTTTAAAGAATTATGGAGATTCACCGGCGACTTATTAGGACCGTCGATGGCGGGTCACGAACCCCGGCCCGGACACGTGGGAAGTACAGTAGGGAGATTGTTTACAATGAGTGGTAGTGCTGGAGGGAGGGGAACACATCATTCTTATAAACTACTAATTTGCTTGCGTCCTGAAGAGTAGGTTCGAACTCTGGAGACAGGAGGAGCAAGAGGAAGAGGAAGAGGAGGAGGAAGAGGTGAGCAGGGTAGGGGCAAAAATGAAGATGATGAGGGAGGTGACAGACGAAACATTTAATTAAGAATAATAAGATGCGAGTCCAGGATTATACCAGCTGATTTAATGCCCCATTTTTGTTAATATATAAACAAAAGAACACCTAATAATGAATTCATTTAACTCTGCATTTTCTTGAAGAATTTATCTTCTGCAAAATGCATACTAGGATATAAATCTGCACCAGAGATTAGGAAATGCGTGATATTAAAAAAACGGTAGACGTAATAAGTAAACCACACTCAGCGTCCTTTAACCTCGAGGAAAAAGAGAAAAACCACCAGGTTTTGGAACTGTTCTCCTCCTGATGTCTTTCCTACCAGCTACAATCGGCCCTTCTTTAACAGGCGGGTTTTCCACTTCCTCCAAACCTCTTACATTATTCTTTCACCTCTTTTCCTTCCTTCCCAACCTGTGTGTTTATGTGTGTGTATGCGTTTGTGTGTGTGTGTGTGTGTGTGTGTGTGTGTGTGTGTGTGTGTGTGTTTGTACAGCAAGTGGATGCATACAACTTCACGTAAGCGTTCAACACAGGCTCACTGGGCTCATTCCAATCCCGCTCGTCAATTCTCCTCCTTGTTACCGCAAGCGAAAATTCGGAGCCTGTGTTTGGTCTGCATCTCGTGGCTTCCAGAGACAAACAGAAGAGATAAGAGGAAAGTGGCTGGAAGATATCCTTTATACGTCTGACTGGCCATAAGGATCGGTACTTCAGTCCTTGAAATAATCCTCCTTGGGATGAAGTTCTTCTGACTGTGCACTAGGTCTCTTCCGTTCTCATTATTGTCACTACCTAATACCTTCCCTCCTTCGTAAATTTCTTCTCTATCTTTCCAAAATCTACAAAGTTTAATGAGGCTCCCGGGCGACCAGGAAATGGCCTTTATCTCACCAGCGTCATATATCAGCAGGAACATCTCTCCTGTAAGCTTGTGTTTCTTTGCAAGCCATTTTTATCGCTGATCAAGCTAGAAAAAAAAAAAAGCAGCACAATTCATGAGTTGGAGTCTTTTACGAAACGGCATTATAGATATATCATAGTTGGAGTCTCATCTAAATATAATTTATCAGAAAATAGTCCTGAAGACAATCTTCGCATGGCTACTACAGCATTGTTAAAGGTGCTGTGTTTACCGGTTGAGGTCCGCCAGTAGCCTACACGTACGCTATCGCGAGACAGAGAGTGAAAATAAAAGATATTTTGGCACGTGTGAATGTTAAATATATTAAAAAAAAAGACATTCATTGGAAGCGCTCACGTTAGCGGGAAAATCCCGCGCAAGTCATCCCGGGAATAAGCCGGCTTGCCTACGCCAGTTTCAAAATGCATCATCCCTCACTCACCTCTGGATGTAAACAACGAACCCACGGCACATGAAACCCCAAGAACATCCGATATTTGCTTGTGCGAGTGACTCGAGCGAGGGAAGCTACGCTGTTCGCTGTGATGAAGAGCGCCGAGGATAAAGCCTCTAGGCAGAGAATCCCTGAAGGTTCAGGGGAACCGGACAGTCCTAACACCTTAGCAGCCAAAAATCGTGGAGGTGATGATAACTCTCATACGTCTTATATGCAAAAGCATTCATGGAGAAAATGAGTGAGGATTATGAGTAAGTTCAGAGCAAACGGCACTTATGCTTAGCTTCCGGGCAGGTTTAAAGCAACGCAATTTACCCTAAGTATATGAGTAAGCTCAGGGCAGTCACTTATACTTACTTAGCTTATAAGTAGGATCATGGCCACGCCACTTACCGTGGTAGTGAGAGATGGCGGAAGCACTACCATCATCTACAACTAAACTCTCCTTTACACATCCTGTACCCACACTGTGTAAACGGAGTGAAGGGAAAAAGAATAAAGAAAAAAAGATATAGTAATTAGAGTGGAATAACCAAGCGGACTGGTGAAGAGTGAACAGCCTTAAAGATAATGACGAGTGAAAACCTTTTCAGGGAGACCTCGAGACTGTTATACCTCTGAGCACGACCTTTGAGCCGACCCTTAAGTAAGGTCATTGTCCTCATAACCAAAGGTCGTAACGTCGTATCCAAGGATCGTAACGCAGTGCTCATGAGGTTGAAAACTGCACATAAGGAAGTTGGCGGAAAAAGTCAATCTAATTATGGCTTAGGACACCACCCATAATGTATGTAAATTAACCAGAAGAGATCCTGACGTAACTAGTCCAAGCAAGGAGGGTCAAGGCTCTCACAATATGTAAATGAGGCACATATACACGGTGTCACACTAGCATACTCACATGTAGGTCAGCAACGTTAATCTCCAATACCGGAAAACTATTGCTGACAGAGTTCATGTCAGGGATTATATATTTGAATCAACAAATACCTATATATTCTGATGTTTTAATTAAAATCTTTAAGCCCTCTATTATTCTTTTTTAACAGCATATATATATATATATATATATATATATATATATATATATATATATATATATATATATATATCGTGAGAGGGG
>JAYMFT010325174.1:7334-23359 GCA_038088735.1 Panulirus argus
AAAAAAAAAAAAAAAAAAAAAAAAAAAAAAAAAAAAAAAAAAAAGGCAGAAAAGTGGAGGAGACAGAACGGACCTTGAGGGACACCACTATTTAATGGAGAAAAGGGTTGAGGCTGATCCATCAACAACCACGGAGATAGACTGGCAAGAGAGGAAGCTAGATATGAGGGAGCAAAATGAGGGAGGGTAGCCCAAAGTGGAGAGCTTTGAGATAGAAACCCAATGCAAAACCCTGTCAAAAACCTTGGATATGTCAAGAGCAACTGCAGAGGAATCCCCAAAATCTTTCAGGGATGATGACTGGACATTAGCAAGATGGGAAAGAATATCATCAGTGGTTTTCACCTAATGGAAGCCATACTGGTGATCAGAGAGAAAACTGTGAGATTCAAGACTGGTTAGAGTGGTTACCCTTCTTAGAGATGGGATGTACCAAAGAATGCTTCCAAGTGGGAAAAGTTCTGGATTTTAAACAATTTGAACAGACAAGAATGCAAGTTCAGACACAACATTTTAGTACATGGCCATGGATGCCATCAGGACCATAAGCCTTGCTTGTGACCAAAAACAGAAGAACTTTTCAGACAGTTTGAAAAGAGATAATGGAAAGGGGCAAAGGCTTTGTAAGAGGAGCATCAGGGTGTGAAGGAATGTTTGAGTCATCTAAGGTAGAATCAGAGGAGAAACGAGAACCAAAGAGAATTACTTTGTCTACAAGAAAGATGGATATAGGACAGTCAGAAAGGAAGAGTAAAGGAAATGTAGAACAACAGAAATTGCTTGTGATGCCCTTAGCTAAAGACCAGAAAGACCTATAGTGGATGACGAGGAGAGGTTATCAAACTTCTTCTGAATACAGGAGCACTATGCCTCATGGATAATGTACTTTCAAAGATAAATGCAGTGATAAATGCTTAATGGGAGTCGAAGGATAGAGAGCTTTTCCAAGCATGATATGCCTCATCCCCTACCTGATTGGCCTCAGAACAGAAATGGTTGAACCATGGACTGGAAGAAGGGGTCATCTTGGAGGAGAAGGGTTTAAATGTTTCTGTTCCGGCAACAATAACCTCTGCTATGGGTTTGATAGAGACAGAGGCATCACCACATAAGAGACATTAATTTACTCAAGAAAAGTTAGAAAAGAATTTCGTAAATTTTTCCAGTCAGCTTTTGTGAGTTGCTTATATTTATGTTTAGGAGGGGCTGCTGGAAGGGGAAGTGCCATTCAAAATAGATACATTTATGAAAGCGTAGTCTGATGAACCAACTGGGGGCGAGACTGTGTAGTTAAAAATTGAAGGATTAAAGGTGAAAAACAAATCCAGAATGTTAGAAGAGTGGTAACAGTGGTCAGAAATATGGGTGGGATGGGAGATAATTTCCTCTAGATCACTGAGAATTTAAAACGTGAGAGCTTCAACCTCCCCCACCTGGGTTAGAGAATGCTACAATCTCAAGGAAGGAGCTCAGATAGTTGAAGAAAGGTATAAAATTTGTAGAATGAATTCATCTACTCTTATTAGCAGCCAAATGGCACTCAAGTTCTGTAAAAGAAAACTTTTGAGTTGGTGCACAGGGTTATTGTCAGTTTTAAGTGCATACCATTGTTGCTAAGCCTTACTGGTGTTATGTTTCTTGTGGACTTAAGGACTGTCATGTTAATGTACTTACAACTTCCTCCGAAGTTACAATCCATTAAAAATCAGTTCACAGAAAGTTGGGATTGCTTGGCAGGTGCACATACTAATGATTAATAAATATATGATGGATTCAGCTATTCATTGCTAATTTTCACATATTCTGTCCTATATAAGCCATAGATGTATCTTCTCACATCCAAACCAGAAAGTTCAATGGTGGTGATATTTTTCAATTTTCCATCAAATATTACACTGTGTAACAAATTTTTATTTTTTGTTCCTGGGCAATAAGTGCTATTTTCTAAATGATTGTCTAAAAAGTATAGAAAATGGCTATCATTCCCTTGAAACTCTGCTTTTGTGATCAGAACAATGATACTTTGAAATTTACCTATTTTTCAGAACATTCCAGAGAGATTTAGTGCTGAGGAGCTGATATAGAACTTTCTAGAAGTTTCCTGTAATATAAATAGAAGTACAAATATAAGAGCCTTAAGCAAACCAGTTCAGTTCAGATCTAGCTGTCTAATTGGATACACATACACGCATTTTTCTGAGATGGCGTCTAGAGGCTGCAAGCATCCGCCAGATGCATTTTGTTATGTCTGCAGACAATTTATCAAAACAAGAGTGAAAAATTTCTCTGTGGCAGCATCTTGTGGAATGAAAGTGTGCAAATCACAGATCCGTGGAAGTGTCCACTAGGTTTTTCCAGCTTCACCTGTCAAGATAGGCTCTGCTTCTGCCACAATGTAACCAGTCTCTCCAAGGCAATCAGAACTGCATGTAACCCAAACGAGTGGTCATTTTATTGACAGCTAATAGAGAAGCCTCAAAGATGTGCTGCTCCATTACGGGAACAAGTACCCGTCTCTTCCCCTAACTCACTCAGTGCACCTCAAAGAAGAATACAATAGTGTCAAGACCTTGCTAGATGCCTTGAAGTATGATGAGTACGGCTATGAGGTCATCGGAGACTTCAAAATGGTAGCATTCCTGATGGGTCTCCAAGGTGGTGTTACCAAGTTTCACTGCTATCTTTGCCTTTAGGACAACAGGGACACCGTGGCACACTACCACAGATGGGACTGGCCACAGGAGATTGAATTCCCTGTGGGGATGAACAATGTCAAGTGGTAGCTACTGGTGGACCTCCAGAAGGTGATGATGCCACCAGTGCACATAAAATTATATACCTTATGAAACAATTTGTCACAGCTCTAAGTAAGGAGTCTGTAGCCTTCAAGTATCTTCAAGACTTCTTCCCTAAGCTGTCTCAGGCAAAGGTCAAAACTGGTGTCTTTATCGGAACACAGATAAAGAAGATCCTGTAGTGCAAGGAATTCCCCAAGAAGCTCACTAAGAAGGAGAAGCAGCTTGGTAAAGCTTTGTCACAGTGGCTTGGGGCTTCCTGGGCAATCACAAAGCCAAAAACTAAGTGGAGCTGCTTGAGAATATGGTGAAGAACCATGGCAAAATGGGCTGCACGATGTCCCTCAAACTCCATACCAGTGACACTCATCTCCATAAATTCAAGAACATGAGAGCGTACTTGGAAGAGCAAGGCGAGCGCTTCCACCAGGATATACTGGACTTTGAATGCCACTATCAAGGAACATATAACGAGAACATGATGGGAGATAATATTTGGGGTCTGATTCATGAAAGTGATTTACAGTACAATCATAAATCTTGAAAAACTGTTCACTATGAAATCTTGTAATCACTTTTGTTTAACATAGTGTAAGTACATGTTAATTTTGATTCATACGTTCTTGTTTTACTGACTTTATGTGAATAAAAATGTGCAACCTCGCCCAATGTTCAATTGGAAATAGGTAAATTTCAAAATATCACTGTCCTGGTCACAAAAGCAAAGTCTGAAGGGAATAATAGCCTTTCTCTCTACTTTTTATGCATAAGCAATTATGAAATAACACTTACAACCCAGGAACAAAAACTGTTACACAGTGTCATTACTGTTTACTAATCTGAAGGTGCATGGGTGAGAAGAAACAGGGGTTAATGGTTGGCTGGCCATCTAGTGTCTTTTGTTAGACTCACAGGCATCTATTTCCAAAAGGATAAGCATTATATGAAGGCTATTTCTGCCTCCCTAACGCACACAACCTGGCAAAACTGTAATTCTTTGTCTACCTACTTACCATGAGATCCTCTCCTAACAAATATCTTACAAAAATCACTGATTACGAATGATGAGCTTACCAATACAGTGTCTAATCCAGGAAGTTCTACAACAGCAAAGGGAACTTTGCGATAATCTGTCCATCTTGTTTGTGTCCGAGTAACCGAGTTGACCTCAATCACATCATAAGAGAAGCCGTAGTAATCTAGGAATGCCCTAACTTTACAGCAAAATGGGCAGGTCTGATACTGGAATAGGGTTATCTTCAAGCCAGTTGAGTCCGTTGGAATCTGGATCTGAAATAAATAATCCCAAAAGAATATTTTCCTTTTCAAACTGTAATTACTGTAAATGAGCCTTAAAAATAACAATTCTTTAATCACATGCAAGTTACTGTACCATAAAAAACAAAAAAATACAATAATCCACTCAGATCAGTTTGCATACATACCCCTATTCATATATCATCACCCTCCAAAATGACCATGAACCAAGTGATCTATGAATTACAGAAATTAAGGACTGTGAAAAGAAATCATGGGGAGAAAATAAGAAATAATTCTCACCGAAGGAAGGACCTAGAGTAGATAATAAAACTGGGGCAAAGGTAAAGGGGATATGAATCAAGAAGGCAGAGTGAGCTACTGAATGAAGCTATAGAAAGTGCAATATATGGTAGAGTACTCTAATACTAAAGACAAAACAACAGGGTAAATTCATGGACTAACAAAGGGAAGGTTTAGGAAGTGCAGAGAATTCAGAATAAATTTATGGTGGTGACAATGCAGAGAGAAACAGGGAAGGAGTCAAGGTGGTCAAATAAAAATTATTGGAGTTTGCCATCATGTGGGCTTCACTGCAACACAGAGATACTGCAGAGTACGAGTGATAAACGTTAAGTCAGTTATGAATTTTTGGCTGGAAGAAGGCCATATTCCAGCAGATAAGAAATATGTAAGGAAGCAAGGGGAGAGAGAGAGAGAGAGAGAGAGAGATACTAGTAGCATTGGACATATCTGATATAAGTCTTGAGATACATATGGAGCTATGAGAGTTTGTATATACAGTCAAGTCTACTACTTGATGTGACAGACTTAGTGCAATTCTAGAAATAAAATTCACAGAATTGGATGATGCACAATAGGCAAGGTATTAAAAGATGACCACTAATAATAAGAGTAGCAATGTGCATACGCAGGCCAATAAACTTGCCAAAATGAATGAATTAAAAGGAGTATGTGCTGAACTGACAAACAATGAGAAGAAAGAGAAAACAAATATACAGAAATTCAAACAACAGGCCATGGAGTCCTTTTGAAGCTGCTTGTGATAATGGACAAAATGAGAAACTTCTGTATTAGTGGGGTAAGAACAGAAAGGCGTACAGGTGCTTCAAAGAGAAAACAGTAAACTTTTCACATATAAAACAAAGGAGTCACAAACAGTATCAGGTGTGGGTTTGAAGTGAAATATTTGCTTCAAATATTCTAATGGGTAAATCGCTCTTTTTGTTAACAGTCTTGCTGAAGGAGAAGTACTTCGCCTCATTCAAGGTAAAACATTTTCCCATGAGTTTGTATCCATTACTATGATTGAAATCAAATAAATCTAACTTCAAGTAGTTTGTTAGATTGAGATCAACAGAGTCTTTGATAATTCTGGATCAGTCACATATATACCAAAGAGTTGACAAGAATCAAAAAGGTACAAAAAGGACAAAGAAGCCTTAATTACCAAAAAGGATTTTAAAAAGATTATGATATATTTATGGCATTAAGCAAATTAAAAAAAAATGCACATTAAGTAAAGTGAACATATAAAACACTGCATTTACAGATTTCTTTCTTATATTTGACAAAGTTTCATTTTAGGTTAGAGAGAGAGAGAGAGAGAGAGAGAGAGAGAGAGAGAGAGAGAGAGAGATTCACTGACTCCATTAAGCTCCCAGTGAAGCTGAGACGTCGGTGAAGGGGCAGATCCCTTGGAAGCAAATGGATTTCAGCCCATTTCATGGCTTCATTGACCTTTGTCTGAGCAAACTGAAGAACTGTTTCACAGAATGTCCTTTCTCTGTAGATCACATTACCTAATTAAGCCATATGAAACAAGTATAGCACACATTTCATTAGTCAGAGAGAGAGAGAGAGAGAGAGAGAGAGAGAGAGAGAGAGAGAGAGAGAGAGTTACCTTTGCTGAATATCATGAATATCATTCTTCCAGTCTTGTGGCTATCGAGCACCTATTCTGAAAATGCAAGCAGGGAAGTTTCCTCTGAATCAAAATTGAGAAATGTATATCTTGTACATAGAATTCACAGCATACTGACCTCTACCTAGTTTTAATATCTTTGAGGTACTGCTTTAGATGCAATTTTCCCAACCATTATCTTCATTTTTCCATTAAAAAGTAAAATCTTCAATCTTAAACAAAAACGAAAGAAATTTTGAAACTGAAAATGGGATAATTTATATAAAGAAAAAATATTAAATTAAATTTCAAAGAAAGAAATAAGTACAGGTTGTACTTCTCTACTCCAGCGCTCTGTGGTCTGGCAACTCCCATGGTCCAGCATGTTTTGAATCTGCCCCCATTAGTTATTAGTTTGTGGACCTGCCAACAGGGCGACACTGTTAGCAGTGCTAAGGTGTTAAAATCTGTTTGCACTGCAGCCAAGCTAATTAACAGTCCTGTTAATTTCTTATACTCAGCAGTATTTTAGGTATTTAAGCCCTTCAGGATGTCATCCAAGAGACTAAAAGGTCCAGAAGACGGTGATAGTGCTAATAAGTGTAAGCATAAAAAATCCTTATCTATGCTTGAAAAGGTGGTATGACTGAAAAAATTAGATAAAGGAATGTCTGTAAAGACTTTGTATGAGTACTATGAGATTGGATCATCTACTTTGTATGACTTAGGGGACAATTTCTGCTTTCCAGCATTTCCTGTGGTCCGGTAATGGCCAGGTCCCAAGGTTGCCGGATTAAAGAAGTTCAACCTGTATTACGTTTGGTCAGTAATATTTTCTGCCTTTCAAAATCTAAATCAAACATATGGCAGCCAATCAAATTCTGCCATGTGTAATCATTAATCATGTCCAATCAGTAATAACAACAACACAACATCTGCATATTTTCAAAATGATAATTATAATTTTCAATGTACAACCATGGTTTTCACTGAGGCCTCTCATAATTAAAACTTGTTATCATAGAACAATGATAATATCTTGATTAGTGCTCTTTTATCTTACAAAATGTGCTGATATAGGAACGCATGAGAAAGCAGTTTACACACAACTTATATTCAACTGATTTTTGTAGTCATACGATGCATATGAGTAAATTCACACAGTTTTACCAAAATCATTAATCTTTAATTGTGATTCTTAAATAAACAAACCCTTTGAATCTCATCTGAAATAAACATTGAATTCATAATCTATAAAAAAAGGCCAAGCCTAATAAAATTTGTTTAATTGATGCTATGAACAAGATCTTCCCTAAAAATGCCCATTATTTCTACATTATCAAATTTGTTTGATAAGCCCTTTGATGACTTCAAACGTAGTGTTCTTCAGAAACAAAGGGAAATATTTAAAATGATGCAACAGAGTGTCTCAGTAACTACATCCTCAAAAAATCTTGTTTTGATCATGGAATAACGGCCAGCTGGAAACTGTGCCTGTTGGATTATTGTTGTAGAGAGTTAAGATCAAAGTGTAGCACTCTTGAAGTTCATCTCAACAAAAAACTTCAAGAGTTTATCAGTAATAGTGACTGGGCAAGACATGCTTATCTAGAATTTGTAACTACTCTTTTCAACAAGAAACCAATACTATTAAAGTTAAATTGGACAGGTTGTCATACCTGTTTAACTTCAATTTTGAGAGGCAGATGATGTTGACTTTTTCTTATTTTCTTTATGTAAATTATCCCCTTTTAAATTCCACAATTCATTTTGATACGAATATAATTGAATATTTTACTTTTATATGGAAAATATTATATTAATGATCGGGAAAACTACATCCATAGCAATACATCAAAGATATTAAAAACCAGACCAAGTTCAACATTATATGAATCGTATGTACGTGATATTCAGTACAGTGCCAGCCAATGAAGTTAGTGCGAGTATAGTGTTGGTGCCTGCCAGTGAAGTTGGTGTCCTCTAGTGAGCAGTGGCAACTATGTGACATGCTGATATACCACATAAGCCTACATGAGCCCACCTCAGTAGCAGTTCAGCTGTTAAGGGAGGTGGGAATATTTTGGTGTGCTTCTCAATTATGGTTTGGATTTTCATTTTTTTCCCCTTTACGTACCTCTACCACCTACTATAGTTGGAAATACTCACCTTACAAGTGACAAAACAGCTTCTAAAGTTGCACTTTACAACAAAAATAAACCACTTGAGAAAATTTTTCATATTACCAGTGTGAGCTTGAGATCAGCAAATTGATGGGTGAAGTAATTTACTAGTAGTGGCAGTACCACTATATCAACCCACGTGAAATGCTCTGGGAAGGCAAAAAAAACTTTTCCACATACTCTTGATAGTTCTTAACATCAAGTGGATGCAGCTCCATGCTTGAGTGCATAGGAATTACAAGAAAAAAATCCTAGACATCTCAATAATGTGTCGATTAGGCCAATGCAGCACTGCTTACACAAGGATCTTAAGTACCGGAGTTGCAGGCTGTACCCAGAACCACTTGTTACCTGTAGGCACCAGAAGAAAAGAGTCAAATTTTGCAAGAAATATAAAGTTTTGAGATATAACTAAGTTCAAAAGCATCTTGTGGAGTGATGAGTCCACCATTTCTGTGACAGGTGGCTGTGGCGGGCATGTGTAAAGGCGACCAGGCTGTGATCCATTTGACCCTAAGTATATTGCAAACACTGTACAGTTCCTTGCTTCACTTATGGTATGGGAATGTTTCAGTTATTATGGTGGTGTGGACCTTGTAATGTAGCCAAAGAATGAAACTATGAACACACATAGTTACCTCGAGCTACTGTGTGACCATTCCAGATTCGTTCCAATCATGCAAGGCCAAATTGTTCATGCAAGATGGCTCCCTAACACACTTGCCAAACTAGTCACTAAAAGGCTTAAGGACTGTACAGTGGAGTATTTCAGTGACTGGCCCAGAAAATCACTAGATTTGAATCCAACAGAAAAGTTGTGGGTGCTCATGAAAATGAAATTACGTAACATGTATACTTTGTCGCTACCTGAGCTGAAGACAGCCATTCATGAACTTTGGGCAAAGAAGGACCTAAATGGCTTCAGGACCTTGCTTATTCATTTCAAGGAGTGTATCAAGAGGAAAGGGAAAACAATAAAGTAATAGTTGGTGGCTTTCATGGTTTTATTTCATGTTTACTCTTGATGGTTGTGCTGCAGCCCCCTCATGCCATCTTCATTGATAGGCACGTACATTTCTTAATATTTGATCCAAAGGAAACTTACATGTTTGCATTCTCATAATATGTGCACAACAGCTTCTAGATCATTATTGGTAAGTCTGACTCGTGTGCGTGTGTGTGTGTGTGTGTGTGTGTGTGTGAGAATCATGGATTGTGTATCATTTCTGTCATACATATCTTAATCATGTAATGTACTCTGCAGGGAAAGGATATTCTAGCTATGAAATAAATCCTCAATTTGCACCAACAAAGTTCATTTAAGCCATCATATGGGCTGAAATCCATGTGCTTCTGCCCCTTCACCTACATCTGTGCTTAACCAGAGGCTTAATGAAGTCAATGGACCTTGTTCCCCTCCCCAAAATCAAACACTGTCAAGAGAAAATACTGATAAAAAAAGAAATACCAAAGAAATTAGTAAATAATATATGTTCACTTTTTTACACAAATATCTATTTTTCTTAAAAAACTAACTCAATAACATAAGTATATCATAACAATCTTTATGAAAGTCTCTTCTGGTAATAAAAGGCTTCATTTCAGTCATTTTTTGAAATCAAAGGCCTTTTTTCAGTTCATTTTAACTTTTCCGTATTTATACTGGCCCATTCTGAATTACTGCATTTGGTCAACTTTTAACCTTCTCTTTTCTAAACTAAAAAGATTCAAGTCATTTAATTGGTTCTCATGGCATTTGTTCCTCAGTCCAGGTATCATCTTGATAGTTTAACACTAAAGATGATGTGTAATGTCAAAACGTTTGTAATAAATACCACCTTTCATCACATACTTTGTAATTCTCTTCCTCCATAGAACTGGAAGCTAGCGATTTTTGTTTATAAATACAGGCAGTGGCTACAGTTATGCTTATATCCTCATACTTTATTTTGCTACATGTTTGTCAAGTGAACCTGGTGTCACAGTCTATTAACTAAAAATAAGTCAAAAAAGGTTACATATAATGGGGAATAAAAGGGATTCATTAATGTAAAAGTACATACAACACTTGTAAAATATCAAAAGAACCTATAAAACCTCAATTTAGTTGTCGAAACAACGTTCAAAAATATTTCATGAATATATCCATCTCCAACCAGGGATAGCCTTGCTACTTGCTAGTACTTGTATGTTGGCAGTGCAGTTTCCTTAATGTGACTAGTATATTTCATCTAGAATACTGATTAGGCCACCTAGATTAATTTTGACTTCTAAGATGGTCAGGTGAGGTTTATAAAGGTTCTGCTGATTTTCTTTTCAGTTCATTACCTACTTTTACACCAATAAACTCCACAGTTTCCCCTGATAATCCACTATGATAATCCACTATCACCTCAATAATTATTGTTTAACAATGAATATGGAAGTGAATCACAGGGTTGGGGACAGGGGCGAAGGTTCTGGAAGTACTGAAGAATGTGTGAAAAAAGAGAACTTTACCTGGGAGGGCAGAAACGGGTAGGTATGAGGGAATTGTAGTCCAAACAATATTATATGGATGCGAGGCATGGGCTATAGATGGGGCTGCATGTAGGAGGGGTGGATGTGCTGAAAATTAAATATTTAAGGGTGAGGACAATGTGATGTGAGGTGATTTGATTGAGCAAGTAATGAAAGGGTAAGAGAGATCTGTGGTAATAAGAAGAGTGTGGTAAAGAGAGCAGAAGACAGTGTGCTGAAATGGTTGGACACATGGAAAGAATAAGTGAAGAAAGGTCGACAAAGAGGATATATATGTCAGAAGTGGAGGAACATGGAGAATGAGACCAAATTGGAGTTGGAAGGATGGAGTGAAAAAGTTTGTGCAATCAGGGCCTGAACATGCAGGAGGGTGAAAGACATGCACCGAAAAGAGAGAACTGGAACAATATGGTACACTGGGGTTGATGTACTGTGAATGGACTGAACAAGGGTATGTGAAACAGCCAGAATAAACCATTAGTTCTTTGGGGCCTGGTTGTAGATAGGAAGCTGTTAGAGAATGGATGTGAGTGGGTGTGGCCTTTGACTGTTCCTGGTGATGCCTTGCTAACATGGAAAAAGGTGATCAAGTATGAAAAAATTGAATTAAAGATAAGACAGATCAGTCCATTGCAGGCATTCCTGTAATCACAATGCCGACATAACTGATATCCTGCTCTGTTCTCAACCTTCTCTCTGTTTATTTCCACTTGAGATAACTCTCACTTATTTATATGACTTTCTTTTCCTGCATAAGTATAATCTCTATTAGAATTTCACACTCAGTATTTAGAGTGGAATACTACATAAATGCCACTATGCAGCAACTTAGTTCAAGGGTATATCAGCACATGAATGGCAAAACATATTGCTGGTACATCAGCATACCCGAAGTCACTGCCATAAATAAATGCAAACTTTTATAGGTTCACTAAGATACCGGTGAAAAACAAAACCTGCCTCATACTCTTGGCCTATCCATAGGATCTTAATGTCATATGAAATCTTAGATAATATTTTACAAGATGGACATGCATTTTCTAAGATTATGATCTGTGTTCTCTCTCTCTCTCTCTCTCTCTCTCTCTCTATTGGAGGCCCTAGTCATGGACAAAAGTCCACATCAAGGCTGGGCCTTAATCAAAATATAAAAAGCATTATAAAAGGGAAAAAGAAGAGAGAAGGGAATATTTTGAAGGAAGTGCAAAACTTGTCTTTTAAAATGTGCCAGGTCACAGGTATTGGGAAAACAAGAGGGGGTAGAGAATTCCACAGGTTCAAGGTGTAGGGAAAGAAACAGACATCAAAACTGCCCACCCGCGAGCTGCTAATGGCCACACAGTAATCATGTGACTCAGCAGCTTGCCGAGTATTGCATGGTCAACATAGTGGTGGGGGCACAACAAGCAGCCAGGTCTTGGCAGCAAAAACCAAAGTAATACTAATATCTATTGAAGAGGGAAAATGAACAAACATTGCAGTGTAAGCATGCGTGTCAAGTTTAGAAGTAAGCCTAGGAGAGTCTATAAGTCGGGTTGCTTTTGACTCAACACTATCAAGTAAGGATGCAGAGCTAGAACCACCCCAGATGTAAGAGCAGTACTCCAGACAAGGACAGATCAATCATTTGGAGTAATGGCTCACAAGAAAAAAATTTCAACACCTAAACAGGACACCCAGTTTCTTTGAGGCAGACTTAACTATTTCCATAATGTGGAGTTTCCAAGAAAGAGTGGATATTACAGTAATATCAGGTTTGTTCATTTGGTCAAGAGGTGGAATTACAGAACCATCAAAAGAGTGAAGAAAGTTATGAGGGTTTTTTTTTATATATAGGTGGGTAGATACTAGGTCTTAGAGGTATCAAACATAACCAGATTTCTTTTATCCCACTGAGATATCTTGTCCAAGTCTGAATTTATTGAGGAAGGTGTGTCAAGATTAGATGCAGATAGCATGACAAAAGAAGAAGCAGAAATAAAGGATGTGGAGGAATACAGTGTTGAGGCAGTTAGCATATGAGTACATATGGTTATCTGATAAAAAGGAGAAAAAGTGTAAAGGACAGGACAGAACCTTGAGGGACACTGCTGTTGATGGAAAAAGGGGGAGAGGCTGACCCATCAACAGCCATGGAGGGAGATTAGCCAGAGAAGAGGCTAGATGTATGGGGTCAAAGCAAGGGAAGGAAGCCAAAAGAAGGGAGCTTAGAAATGAAACCCCAATGCTAAACCCTGTAAAAATCTTCGGATATGCCAAGGGCAACTACACATGATTCCCCACAATCTTTCAGGGATGATGACCAGATTTTAGTAAGACAGAAAAGACTGTTACTAGTGGATCTCCATTTA
This sequence comes from Panulirus argus, assembly GCA_038088735.1. Lineage (NCBI taxonomy): Eukaryota > Metazoa > Arthropoda > Malacostraca > Decapoda > Palinuridae > Panulirus > Panulirus argus. Next base: position 20,365 of record JAYMFT010325174.1, read on the forward strand.
CAGGAGCCATACTGGTGATCAGAGAGAAGCCTGTAAGATTCAAGAAGTCTAAGGATATGGGAGTTGAGGAGGGATTCAAAGACTGGAAATGTTATATGTCAAAGCAACAGGATGATAGTTCGTTGGGTTGGAATAGTTACTCTTCTTAGGATAGGATGTACCAATGCATACTTCCGTGATGCAGGAAAAGTTCAGGTTATTAAACAGAAATAGAACTGATGAGAAAGCATTGGTGCAAGTTTGGGGGTGCACTCTTTCAGAACAAGGGAATGGATGCCACCAGGACCATAAATCTTGCTTGTGTCCAGAGGGAGAAGTGCTTTTCAGACAGTCTGAGAGGTTATTTTGGGGAGGGGCATAGGATCAGGGGGTGAAGGAATGTTAGTGTCAACCAAAGTACAGTTTAGAGGAGCAACAGGAACCAAAGAGAGTTGTTTTGTTTAAGGGAGAGACAGCTACAGTACCGTCAGGACAAGAAAGTGAAGGAAAGGTAGAACAACAGAAGTTGTCAGCAATGCCCTTAGCTAGAAACCAGAAAGATCTATTGGTGGAATCACTGGTGCCACTGTAAAAAGTGATTCAAGTACGTGGGATTTTCCTTTTTTGCTCTTAAAACTGATCTTTTGATATAAATCATTCGTGGCACGGTTATGAAGGCCAAGGGAAAGTGTTGGGTTAAATAATATTTAATAAGTATAAAAACATAAAGATAACCTGTCTATTCTAATATTTCAAGCATCTTTTGGGTTCTGATATTAATGGAATTTCATCTTTAATAAAACAAGTATAGCAATTAAAAGTACCATTGATTCCTTTAGTATAGATGATAAACATGGATTTCAGATGTCTATGGAGATATAGGAATCTGACCCTGTGTGGAACAGATCTTATACACATCAATTTGAGTCCTAAATTTAAGTAGACACCTGAACTTGCATAATATAAATGCCGAACTTGGATTCAGTTGAACTGAAAAGCTACAATGCATAGCAAAATTCATTTGAATGCATGATTAATAGTGGAAAGTAGTCATATCTAAACTCCACAGGTGAGTTTTCTTATATTGCAACTTCTTTTGGTTTGTTATATATTGACAAATGAACCAATTACAGCTCTATAGAATCTAAACAAGCCCTAGGCGAATGTTATTGTCAGCCATCTGCAGGATTGTCACTTTTCTAATGTTTTCATGCATATCATGAGGGCATCAGAAAACATTAGGATGCTATATGCAACCTTCCTGACTTCAATGCAGACTGAATTTGAAAGAAAGAGCTACAAATGCAAAGCTTACCCTCTCAACTGTATATTATGAGTTTTACCCACTGTTTCCCTCTACTTCAAAGCCCTTTCCAATTTTAAAACACTTAAAATCAATGGAGTTAGAGGTGTTACACCTAAAGTGCCAAACTATATATGCACTCTACCATTTATAAGGATTTCTTTGGTACCAATATTGTTATAATCTATAATTCTTTTCTTGCATGTCTGTCTCCTACAATTTTACCATATCATGATATCAATGTATCCTTATATCTTTGTGTATAACATCACAAGGTCTGTAAGGACTAACAGTGGGTTACATGACTAATCTAATTTTGCCATAGCTGTGAATATCAAACTAGGTTCCGCAGACCCTGTTAACACTTTGTTCCTAATCTTAGGTTAGGCTAGGCTGGTTCAATCAATCTGCTAGCAAATATCATGGGACAAATTATCAGTGAAGTGCCAGTAAATATTATGGGAAGAACTGTCAGCTGTGGCCAAAGTACGCACCAAGTACCTGATCCAGCGACAAGCTGACAGTAATCACAGCATCTCCTCATTAGTCCTCAAGATGGGGACAGGCAGCTGTCGTTCTACTTGCATAGAGCACCTTTACTGACAAAAACATTGAATTTCTTCTTGACATATGGTCATTATTACTGTCACTTTCAACAACTACTATAAGTAGATTTCCATTTATCAAACACATGCTGAGCAAAAAAATGTTTCCATAAGTCCAGTCTCACATTTTTTTTTTTGATGTTGAACGCTCCAGTCACAGACAAAAGTCCACATCAAGACCAGGCCCTAACTGAAATAGAGAGAGAATTGAGAAAGGGGGAAAAACAGAGATGGGAAGTATTTACAAATTTTTGTGAGTGAAAAACATGTCTCTTGAAATGAGCCAGGTCATAGATATTGGGAAAGACATGAGAAGGTATAGAGTTCCAAAGCTTCGACGTGTAGGGAAAGAGGCAGTTATCGAAATGGCACACCCTTGAGTTGTCGATGGCCACACAATAATCATGTGACGCAGCAGCCTGCCAAGTATTCTGTGGTCTAACTAGTGCAGCCTTAGCTATTCCCATAATGTGGGGTTTCCAAGAAAGAATGGATGTTACAGTAATACCAAGTATGTTCATTAAGTCAAGAGGTGGAATTACAGAACTGTCAAAGGAGATACGAGAGTAGTGAGGAGTTTTCGATAGAGAGATAGGTAGAAAATGGGTCTTGGAGGCATTACACTTAATTATATTTTGTGTACCCCACTGAGATATCCTGTCCAAGTCTGAGTTTCTTGTGGAAGCTGTGTCAAGGCAAGATGCAGATCGAGTTAAAGAAGGGGGAGCAGAATTGAAGGATGTTTATAAATGCAGTGTTGCATCATCAGCGTATGAGTGCATTGGGTTACTTGTGGAAGAGAAACTCGTTGAAGAATAGGAGAAAAAGTGCTGGCAACAGTACAGACCCTTGAGGGACACCGCTGTTGATGGAGAAAAGTGGGAAGGCTGATCCATCAACAACCACAGAGATAGATCTGCCAGAGAGGAAGCTAGATATCAAGGAGCAAAGTGAGGGAGAGAAGCCAAAAGGGGAATTTAGAGATGACACTCCAATGCCACACCCTGTCAAAAGCCTTAGATATGACTCCTCAAAATCTTTCAGGGATGATGCCCAGACATTAGTAAGATAGGAAAGAATGTCACCAGTGGATCTCGCCTTACGGAAG
>JAYMFT010325285.1:0-23359 GCA_038088735.1 Panulirus argus
CCTCCCTCATTCTCCCTAACTCCCTTGCCTCATTCCCCCCTCCCTCACTCACCCTCCCTCCCTCCCTCACCTTTGCCTCGCCCTCTCTACCTCCCTCATACTCCTCTGCACTATTCTCCCTCCCTCACTCTCACCTCTCTCGCCCTTCTCCCCAAAAACACTTCCTCCCATCACACTTTCACAGCTTTCACTCATTATACACACACACGCTTCTCTCTCTCTCTCTCTCTCTCTCTCTCTCTCTCTCTCTCTCTCTCTCTCTCTCTCTCTCTCTCCACGGTATATCACCCCATTCACATTCACTCTCATCTTCACCATCTCTCACTGAGTTTCATACTCATCACTCTGGCGTATCTTCGACACTCCCCGCATCACTCTCACTTCCCCCTCCCCTCCCTCCCCCTCGCGTCACTCTCACTTCTTCTCCCCACTCCCCAGCGTCACTCTCACTTCTCCCCGAGTCACCCTTACTCCGAAACAGTGAGGTGGTTCGTTACCTGGAAGCAGTGACCCCTCGGCAGTGACCTCTCACACTCACAGTACCTGACAGCAAATTCGGAACACAAGTTGAGGAGACGTGCCAAACAACGCCGAAGTGACTTAGCGCCTGGGGAGAGTCCACGCTGACGTGGACAGCAGAGTAAAAACCCTCTTGAAAAGACGAAGAGGTGCCCCATTAGAACCGAGGTAGAGGTGCCCCTTGGAATAGGGGTAGATGTGCCCCCCCGTAGAACCGAGGTAGAGGTGACCCCTTAGAAGAAGGGTAGAGGCGCCCCCTTAAAAAGTGGTAGGGGTAACGTAGCCAAGAGGAGTAGAGACGTCCACAAGAGCAGGGGTTTGAGGTGGCTCCCTGGAAGAGGGGTGAATGTGTCCACTAGAGCAAGGGAAACTCTTCTCTCTAGAAGAGGGGGAAAAAATGTGTCTAGATCGGGGGAAAATGTACCTCCTCCTTCTCCCCCACCACCACCACACTAGAACAGGGGCAGGAACACCCCCATGGCTGGCTTGAGGAATGAGATGTGGTCTGGAACAGAGGAAGAAGATATACCTCCAGGAATACGTAGGAGGAAGACGCACGTGCACGTCTCCTGGTACCAACAAATCGACCAGGTCAGCGAGGAATGGTAGGAAGCCACAGACAGGCTTGGAATGGTGTGGATGGAGGGACCTCTCAGCTACAAAGACGTCATCAATCTCAGTGTCTCCCTCCGCCCTCTGTCACCCACCGCCAGCCACTCCTTCTTCCCTCCCTCCCTGCCTCCCCCGGCTATGTGTTTCCCACCCCCTTCCCTACCCTCTCTCTCTCTCTCTCTCTCTCTCTCTGCCTCTCTCCCTTCTCTCCTGGCTTTCTCGCTTGCCCTAACTTCCGTCTTGCCCTAAATTTACCTCCACGCTGTGCCCAGACGTACCCGCCCGCGCTGTGCCCTCACCAATGCCCCGACTGGTCGTACCTCTTTGTCTCAAAACCACTTGCCTCTCAGAGTCTTGGACGATTTCCAATCCTGCCCAGGTCTCTGAAGTGGCCGGCTTGTCCATCTCATTTATGCTCTTAACTCGAGGGTTATAAAGTCAGACTCTCGTTATCTTCAGGAAGAGGATATAAACCCCTAGATTCTCTTCCCTACAGAGCATTAATTAGATGCCTTATGCTTCACTTATTCACATCTGTTTCAGAAACTGTGATCATCTGCTCCTTTCTGAGTCACTCATTACTCAGGAATTTTTTGTAGATAGTTGAGACAGGCGTCGTTGGAGCAAGCGACGGGCAGACGACGACAGATTCCGTGTGGAAATCAGTCTGTGGGGGGAGGGGTCCACAGGGAGGCTCTGGATGCCCCCCTCCTCCTCCTCTACGACCTGGTCGACCAAGATACTTGTCAGTCCCGCTGTGCACGTTGGGGCGAGTGTTCGTCGACCTCCCGGGGCCTCCCTCGCCCCTGGCCATTCCTCCGTCGATGACCCGCTGTGTTTCAGGGGAAACCGGGTCCATAACCCCTGTGTTGTGCCCGGTGAGCAGCGACGCCTCAGGGTTCTTCCCTAAACTCCTCGAGATGAGAGGAGAGTCGTAACCAAATCGAACCCAACCCAACCTAAACCTAAACCAAACCAAGCCAATAAAAACCCCCGACCAACTCTATCAAGCCCAAACCTGATATGATCTGACGGGCTTTCCCACGCCTTCTTCGACTTCCCCGGGTGTGTCGTAAGAGACACGGGCAATCTGAGGCGTCGGGGACCTACTACCTACCTACCTACCTACCTACCTGCCTTCCTGCTGATGATGATGCATAATGGTGACCTGGGGAACCTGGTTGAACTCGATCAGTTCATCTATAAGTGATTCGCATTCAAAATGACTATCTGAGAACGTGCCATGTATCTGGACTTCAGTGTCGCCTCGGCGACAGGAGGTCATCATCCGATACCCTCCTGCCTGGGCATTGTGGGTGGACGTCTACCTTCCCACTCTTTCAGTGCTGGAGTGGCACTGGGTATGACGAGGTTCGCCGCTGTGAATTTGTGGGATGTATGAAGACATTAGGGTGGGGTGGGGTGAGGTGGGTTTTGTGACGGAACTGCTATCTAGAGGTTTAAATGGAACTATACATCAGCTGGAAGGGTAAATGATACTATATGCAAATTAAGGATGTGTGAAAGGTGCAGCAAGGAATGCCAAAAAGGTCAGTGTGTAGTCTCAGTCCGCTAGGCGAAGTAGTGGTTGGAATTGTGGCTCTGGCTTTAACTCTATACAGACATTTTTTTTTATTTACGGGGAAGAATCATATATATATATATATATATATATATAAGAGCAAAGACGGCCATGTGAATGAACACTTCAGAGAGAGAGAGAGAGAGAGAGAGAGAGAGAGATAGAGGGAGAACGGGGGACCGTTTCTCTCTTTTTCTTTTCTCGTTTTTCACATCATCTGGTCGTGTGTGTTTTCCCCGAGCTCGTGTCATTGTCCGAGGCGTTGTGTAACGGGTTTGCTCGGGGGGGGGGGCTCGTGTGTGACCCAGCTCCCGGTGGACCCACAAACACACACACACACGCCACCTGCTGCGGGTTGCTCGCTATTTGCGTCCTCTGTGTGTGTGTGTGTGTGTGTGTGTGTGTAAGTGTGTGAGTGTGTGTGAGTGTGTGTGTGTGCGACGGTAGCACAGGGGTGAGGGAAGAAAAGGATATGCAGCGTTGTTGGGGAGGGGGGGGGGAAGGGGTGGGAGGGGGGGTGGGTGTCCCGTCCTCCCTGCCTCACGTAAGGTCGATGATCGTATCGAGAGACAGAGGACTCCCGTCCTGATGTACCGGGCCAGGAGCCAAGAGTGGGCGCTTGCCGCAGATGGACAAGTGTAGCACTTTATTACTGCTGGTGAAGAAATTTTAGCCTTACCTGGTTTGTTTGTTTGCCTGTTTCCTCTGGTGTTGTTTGTCGTAAACAGCAGTGGAGATGTTGGCTCGCAAGGCATCAGTAGGCAGACATAATTCTTTCCTTTTTCTCCCTGTTTATCTTGCAATCTCCCTCATTTACACGCGTAAACGTGCGCTCAAACGTCTATCTATCTCTCTTGCAAGCACGGACAAGGGAAAGACAAGCACAGACGAGAGACACAAGCACGGACGAGGGTGATACAAGCAGGGACGAGGAAGACACAAGCATGGACGAGGGAGAAACAAGCAGGGACGAGGGAGACACAACCACGGACAAAGGAGGCCCAAGCACGGACGAGGGAGACACAAGCACGGACGAGGGAGACACAAGCAAGGACGAGGGAGGTACAAACGCTGACGAGGGAGGTGCAAGCACGGACGAGGGAAACACAAGCAAGGACGAGGGAGGTACAAACACTGACGAGGGAGATGCAAGCACGGACGAGGGAGACACAAGCACGGACGAGGGAGGTACAAACACTGACGAGGGAGGTGCAAGCACGGACGAGGGAGACACAAGCAAGGACGAGGGAGGTACAAACACTGACGAGGGAGGTGCAAGCACGGACGAGGGAGAAACAAGCACGGACGAGGGCACTGCACAGCGACATCACTGGGCCCCTCACGCCAAATTGACTTCGTCTTCACCATCTCGAACATCGACATCATTTACACTCGTCATGGCGGGGGGGGGGGGGGAGGAAAAAATATAAGACGTTTATCTAATCTTTCACACAGCAAAGTTAATTCCTGCAGAAGGCGTTATCGCGGCACGTATATTCGTCCTTCAACCACAGGGGCCACTGCATCGAGAGCCTTCAGATGGGAATGCGTCAACCGGGGTTAGAATTAGTCCCGAGTAGTTGCTAAGTGGCGGGCGTTAGTCCGCTGGTTCCGATTTTCATGAGGAGCAGAATCCTCCAAGTCGCATGTAGGTGATCGGGCGCCAGGGTCATCGCAGCCCTGTCTGGGACCTCAAGGGCCAGGATGGCACCCATGTTATTCCCTAAGGGTCTCCACAGCCCTGTGTCGGACCTCAGTTTCCCCCCAGGACAGCCCTGTGTCGGACCTCAGTTTCCCCCCAGGACAGCCCTGTGTCGGACCTCAGTTGCCCCCCAGGACAGCCCTGTGTCGGACCTCAGGGCCAAGACAGCCCTGTGACTTGCTAGGTATCGTGACTGGGCCCTGAGGCACTCTGGTGTGTCATGTCCTCTCACTCGCGAGCGCGTGACCACTACTCTCTTGCCTTGTTGTCAACGCCCGTGGTGGCATAAGTTGCACGTGACTCCCTCGTGGATTCTGGTCACGTCAGAGTGATGTTGCAGAGGATGTGTTTGGAGGGAGGAATGATGCAATGTCATCAAAGGGTTTGGTATCTCTTGTTCTCATTATCATTAATATCATCATTACTATTTTACTGTCATTATCATTATCATTGTTATTGTTATCATTATTATTTTTATCATTACTATGAACATTATTGTTATCATTATCAATATCATTACTATTATTATTGTTATTTTTATTATCATTATCATTATTATTATTACTATTGTTATTATAATTATTATTATTATTAGTATTAGTATTAGTATTATTATTATTCTTATTATCATTATTATTATTTTTATCATTATCATTATTTTATTATTATTATTATTATTATTGTTATTTTTATCATTATCATTATTATTATTATTATTATTATTATTATTATTATTATTATTATTATTACAGCCACCTTCAGGGATCATTTAAAATCCCTAAAAGACACAACGGGATACTCAGTCCTTGTAGATCTTCTCGCCTCAAAGCAGCCCACTAAACCGGCTCCTGCATGGAGAGCAGCTGCTCCACAGAAGAGGGAGTGCTGGGGTTGTAGAATGAACGTACATTAAACATGCAAAGAAGGAACGTGGTAATCTCGAAGCGAGAACAGGTTTGATATATCTCTTCTAATCTCAGTGTCTTGGACTCTCGGAGCCCAGAAACGTTTGAGACGTTGTGCAGAAATGGACAAACGTTGGTCTCCCTCTGTAGTCATTTTGGCTTATCTCTTCAGAGAAGATAAAAAGATACGTCTCTTGAAACGTGACATCACACGATGACGATTGTGTGTGTATATATATTTCCTAGTTGGTCTCATGCTAGATATTACAAAGACACACACACACACACACACACACACACACACAGGCACACGCACACACCACCACAACACACTTTTCCGACTTTTGGTCCGTCTCGCTCGGTGGACGTGGTCTGTTCCCTGGGAGCTGCCGGGAAATGGGGGGAGGGAGGGGGGAGGTGGTCCCTCCTAGTGCAGGAAGGCAAAGTAAAGATAATGGTGCTACTGGACTCCGCCTATCGTGCAATGCGAAAGTTCTATGCTTTCCTTCGTCAGGAGGCGAGCAGGAGGCGTTGAAGCCTCGTCAGTTTGGCTTCCACGTCCCGAGGGATTTCATCACATCCCACTGGAGAGAGGGAAGGACTTCAAGGAAGCTCATCCACCCCCTTTTCTTTTTTTTTCCATCCAGTAACGATGGTGCAACGCCGTCCGAGGTGACCCTCGTCTACGCCCCAACCCCTCGCAATTACTATACCTTAAAGTCGGAGTCCAGAAGGTACATGCAAATCACATACCACACTTCCTGCCTTATATATATATCTATGTGTGTGTGTGTGTGTGTTTGTGTGTGTTTGTGCGTAGCTGTTACCGGGCTCGGCCTGTAGTCAGCTGTTGCGAGACTGCTATATCGTCAGTGGACGAAAGAGGGAGTGTAGTCCCGTCGTCTGTAAACATAGCACTCTAGATAAGTCCAGCATTCCCATGCTCCTGATTGGAACGCAGCCTCGAAGCTATAGGCCCTGGGGTCGCATTGTATAATCATATACACCATAGAAGTAAAGCCATGAGTGATCTACTCAAGAAATAGTAGTTTACAATGCAATCAACTACAGAGGCAAAGTCATACATCACTTTGTACAACAGGTTGTATAATACATTACCGCGTGGCATCAAACTTTATTCAAATTCACAACAAGGAAGAGCAAGTCAGCATATTCGCCCAAGATGAGTACCACTCGAAGCTGATCATATATCCGGAAACGGAAAGGTTATTGCTATTTGAAACCGGTCTTAAAACATCCGGTAAGGGTCATTTAAAAATTGATCTAATATCCGGAAACGCTCAGGTTTATTTACATTCGAAAAAGACATCTGTCGTCCGGCAACGGCGAGATGATCATCACACGAAAGTGATCTGAAATTCGGCAACTCCCGGATTATTTATTATTGGCTCTCGACACCGATCTGTTTATCCGGGACCGGTAAAATCATAGCCGATCCAAGCTGATCTCAGAACCGTAAAAAGTGGAAAATCTTACACAACACAGAAGGACTCTTGTGGTGAATAAGTACAAAAAAAAATGTATAATAATCATATATCCTTCACAGTACAGGATGTGTTACGTGATATCCTGCACGCAGCTTACACCTCCTCCTCCTCCTCCTCCTCCTCCTCCTCCATCCTCCACAATATCCTTGATCTCCCGTAACAAAGCGATGCTCCGACAGTCCTTCACCACGAGAACAGGCTACGTCAGAGGGACGTGTTCAGCTGAGTGAGTCCAGAGTCATCCCCGGGACAGGATCACCCTTCCTACACTCAGAAAGGGGGAACATAAACTTATTTTTTTTCTCCCTTTTACATCAGTAACGTAACCCAGGGAGTGTCAGAAGCCGATTGAATAGATAAGCAGATCGATAACAGTATCATCTGTTTTCTGACACAACGCAGACGATGGGAGATTAAAAGAATCACAAACTCTGGTGCCCCTCCTCCTCCTCCTCCTCCTCACCTCTCCTCCAGTCTAAACCGGTTTATTCAGTTCACTTTACAACAGGGTCGGGCAACCGATGACCAGTCTAACCTTGCGTAAGAAAACACACGCAGTGGTGAGGCAATTTACCTGGAAGTATGCCTGTGTATTAAACAGATTTATTACACTACATTGTGGTTATGATATTAAGTCTTGATGTGCACACAAAAACACACACACACACACACACACACACAAATACACACACACACACACACACCGCCCTCTGGCCTACGAAGAACAAATGTATGTAACATAACTGTTCTCTGTTCACTTAAGACGCGTTCTACTTAGGAAAACAAAGAGGATTCATCTACCTGCATCCACTGCCTTTACTAGCATCTCTCTCTCTCTCTCTCTCTCTCTCTCTCTTTCTCTCTCCGCCCATCAGGGTAGTAGTAGTAGTAGTAGTAGTGGTAATAGCAGTAGTACTCACCCGAACCGAAGAAGATGCGTCCACGCGTGCAATACATCCACGAACACACAGGCAACACAAGCTGCCCTGCCGCCCTCCGCCGCCGCCCTCCTCCTCCTCCTCCACCACCGCCCTCAGCTGCAAACGTTTTCTGTGTGTTCTACCCAACACTGGGACACAAGGAGCTCTCTCGACTCAGCTGCTCGACACACTCCCGAGACCAAACCACACCGTCCATCACCGAGACACTTCGAGTAGCAAGCCACCTCTACGGGGAGTCGAGGACGACCTTAGGGCCCCAAGGGAGGGGGGGAGGAGCCCTTGATTATTCCCTAAGGTCCGACCGAGTATTGACTTGTAAGGGGAGGCGGGTGTCCCTGATTCGCGAGGCCAACTCGCAGGGACGTTAGTAGGAAGGGAGTCAGTCCCACACTGAGCCGCCCTCTGCGTTCGCTCTGGCCAACCATCGCCTCTCCCTCCCTCCCTCCCTCCTTCCCTGCTCTCGCTGCCCTCCCTCACAGCCTGTGTCCTCCCTCCCTCCCTCTCCTGCTATACTCCCTCCGGCCTCACCATCTAGTTATCTTTTTTTCTTCCTCTACGCACAGCATCTACTTGACGTCTCAAATTACCTTTGTCCCAACGAGTGTTCATTGTAATGTATATATACATATATACACCAATTTACTTGGAGATGGTAACCATTATCTAAACATCTCGTACCATGAGAATGTTAAGGTGTGTGTGTGTGTGTGTGTAAGACTCACACGGGAGGCGCTCAGACTTGGCACGAGAATTGCACCTCAGACTGGGCAAGTGGACCAAGGCAGCGTCTGTGTGTGTGTGTGTGTGTGAGAGAGAGACGCACCATCTTGAACTCATGCCTCTTGCCGCGCGCGTTGAACGTGCGTTGAACGTGCGTTGAACGCCGCATTCTGCCCACGTCTTTGCAACACGACTGCATGCCATCCCTCGTAGATGACACGAGAAGGGAAATCCTATAACTGGCTCGGTAATTGACTCCGTCTCAATAAAGGGTTAGAGATAATTGCCTCGTTTGCATATCCTTATCGCTCGATGGGTGGGGCGCTGCTCTTCAGTTTCCCACACCCTGTTAAAAAAAAAAATTTTCCCGCCCTGTCCATCTCGCGCCCTTATTCTCTCTCCTCTCACACCCTCTCTCTTCTCCCTGCCATACTTTCGCATCCTCCTCTTGTTCCTCACCTCTCCCTATCCCTTTCACGCCGTCTGGCCCAAACAACACTCGTGTACGAAAACATATGACGCAGAATGATCGTGAGAGCAACGAAGGAGAAGAGAGAGAGAGAGATGATAGAGAGAGAAGCGAGAGAGAGAGAGAGAGAGAGAGAGAGAGATAGCATTCCGACGAAGACCATGAAAATGTCGAGAGTGTCAGCAGTGTTACGATGACTCGTATACAAACCAGCAATTAGGATGGAGATGATGAGAGAGAGAGAGACGAAATGCCACGAAAGAGGAATGAAGAGGATGACGACTAAAAGAGAGTGGGAAAGAGAAGGAAAAAGAGAGTGAAGGAAGGGTGGGCGTAGGGTGCCATAGTGTACAGGGCCACCATCATGCCGAGTGCCAGGGTAGTGGCAGTGGTGTGGAACTGAAGGTAATAGTGACAGAAGACTTAACGATTGACCACTTCCCTTCCCATGAACGTCGGTGGGCAACCACGCCTCGTATTCTGTAATAAGTAAATAAGTAAATACGCACTGAAGTGACTGATCCTCAAAGCAGGGAGTAAAAAAGGTGTAAGTCTCAGAATCTGTGTATGTATGTGTGTATCAGGTGCTTCCGGACTCCGCCTGCACATAGCAAACACAGCAAGTGGGTAAGAGCTTCCATTCGATGAGGCGGTATCACAGTCAGTGGACGGAAAGGAGTACGCTATCCTCAAGGGCCCCCCCCCCCTTCCCTCCCGCCCCAGAGGAGCCAACCTCACTTCTTCCCTCGTGGGGAGCGCCAGTGAAGTGACCCGGTTCAAAAAAACTGGGACTTTGGAGTGACGCGTTCCCACAGAAAACTGGGTTGAAACCCTGAAATAGTCGGTATATTTAGTCCCAGTATATCCAGGTTAGGAACAGATAGTCAAAATGGAGACAAACAATAGATCTACATTAAGTCTAGACGACTAGATTTAATGATATTTTCAATATAATAACATTTTGCTGGAAACAGGCTTTGATGATATTGTCAAAATATCTATATTTTGGCTGGAATAATGTTTTGATAATATTCCCGTGTGATAATGTGTCAATAGAATGTTCAACATCGGATGTCGACCAACCCTGCAGTGCTTGTAGCCACAACTGATCAGAATACGTCTACCATTCATCCTTTCCTATATGATTTCCACGGCAGCATACTTTTTTAACAGTACATACTCCATGGTATTTCTCCATAGCAATTTTCCTACTTATTGATGAGCTGACATCTGCTTTGGCATCCTTCCTTCCTTTGTCTATATAGATTAGGAGTTTAGGATACTATTTTTGTCCCTCAGTAGATAACTATCGCCCCCTGTAGTTTCCACTATCTCCCTTACATCTACTTGTTCTCACTGGGTATTCACATGTAAGGGCAATGGGGATTGGGAGAATCAAATAACACAGTATCCCCTTTCAAACTTGGCGTTGAGGACAGTTTTCTCTCACAGTATCATCAAAGAAAATCAAATCTTTAAGACAAATATTTAATGGTGTTAAATATTCTCCTAATACAATACGTTTATGGTTATTATTTACATGAACAAAAAAAAAACAAAGAATCAGGTGGTGGTGGAGCACATTTTCTACTATGAATAACTTTTTGGTTTATTTGTTAATATCTTAATGAAAATAGGATGGTCGTCAGTAAGGCATTTAAAAATGCAAATTTAAATACATTCAAATATCGATCTACAGACACACCCACTTATAGGTTTACCCCTCGGGAACTATGTTATAATAAAGTAGGGGCGATATTCAGAGTAAGAAACAGACCCTCATAGTCTATCAATCAATTTCCATTTATCTCAGAAACGGAAGAATATGGTTGACTTTGGTTGTAAATATTAACTCATATTCAAGGGATACCACCAAGGGCTTCCCTGTCTGTGCCACACGGAAAAGCCTCGAATAACCAGCGTGTGTGACGTTATGTAAAAATTCGTAAGAGAACAAATGTAATAAGGCTAATATAAACTTGATTGTATAATACTATTCACATATTACACACACACACACACACACACACACACACACGACAGGCCTGTGCCATTAATGGCACACCACAGTAGGGGCTGTCAAAGAGCCTATGCCAGGCTTACTTAGTCTTGGCCAAACTTTACACATGACAGTGTGGACAAGAACCACCTGAAGAAGGCGTTGTAGATCTCTCGAACTGTGACTGTAGCTTGACTTTAACAACCTTAACGACACTCCCCGGTAGTTGGTAGGCCTAAGGACCAAACAACCAGCCAACCACCCACCTGCAAGTATAGACAATGTACCACAGTTGTTATATATATATATTTTGGGCAAGCAATTTAGTCTTGAGGGCATTTTGGTGAAGCATCAGATATAAAACTATTGTACTAGAATTCTTTTAAACCACGAATATTACTACTTCTACTACTACTACTACTACTATCACCACTACTACTACTACTACTATCACTACTACTACTACTACTACTACTACTAATACTATGCTACTACTACTATTACTACTACTGTATTGGCTACTTGGAGGGACAGAATTTTTTAGGATAATGTCACGTCTGTGATATGTGTCGGACCTTCATATATATATATATATATATATATATATATATATATATATATATATATATATATATAAGAACGCCATAAGACTTGGAACTCAAAATAAAGCTTAAGTAAAGCTTATGGATCTAAGATCCATTTGGCCAGTGTCAGCAGGACGTCTCCCCCACGTCTAGATGTATCTCTGGTCTCGTCTGACACGCAGGAGCCGCCGAGGAAATGGAAAAGAAAGATTATACATCTCTCACTTTATTCCCGTTCTCCCTGCTGGTGGCCCCAGTTCACCGCGTGTGCCGAGTGTAGAAAGAAGAAAGTGAAGATAGATAGACTGAATGAGAGAGAGAGAGAGATGAAAAAGAGAGAGAGAGAGAGAGAGAGAGAGAGAGAGAGAGAAGAGAGAGAGAGAGGATATTTATGTATAATTCTTTCACATCTAGTTATAGAGACGAATGGATTATATGATTATCAATCCAGCCAGGTGTGTGTGTGTGTATACATGGCTCACAACAACACCACCACATTGTGGCTTAACGCGTCCGAATGAGTTAGCTGAACCAACAATGTAATTACCACAGAGTAAGATGTTAATTTACGCCGACCGAATCGTTCCATCTTCTCTCTCAGGACGGAGTGACTGAAGGCGCGTCTCACACAATAGCATTCGGGATACAGAAGGACACAAGTTTTACGTTCCCCGCAAAACACAGACAGACAGACACACACACACACACACACACACAAGGAGCTTTAACTTGCGTATCCCAGCTTGAAGGTTTGCTCAAGACAAGAGGTTTCTACCACTGGACAGACACCTCCCCCCTCCTGCCTTTGGAATCTAATTTCCTGGAAAAATTCTAAGATGAAGTGGTTTTCTTTATTTCCTTCTTCTTCTTCTTCTTCTTTGTACAGAGATGTGTGTGTGTGTGTGTGTGTGTGTATGTGTGTTTTTGCTCGACTGAATGTCATCAAGTAAGAGTCTATTTCTGGTCTCTCATTGAAGCTTTTCCTCTTTAAAAGTCTTTCCTTCCACTCCCCCTTACCCCACCCTCCCTCCCCCCACCAGCGAGGTAACTTAAATGTTTCGTAGTTCTGATGTCAGTGGAAGAGGAAGCTGCAGAACTAACTCTCTCTCTCTTACTTTAATTACTCTCTTCTCTGTCTCCAAAGCAAGACAAACAACACCTTCTGCAGCATTTGTATGTGTGTGTGTGTGTTGAGGTATTCCTGATCATCAATTTTCTTTCTGTGTTGCACGAGGAGAGAAAGTGGACGAACTCCTGGGTTGGGTGTGGGCCGCCCGACAGCCATTGCCTAGGATTCGAACCCATCTTAGTGGGGGGAGGGGGGGAGGTTGGAGCCGTGCCGACACACACACACACACACGTCCGCCAGTCAGACGACCTTGTATATACGAACTTTTTTAAACTATTTAAAAGCGACCTTTAAAAAAAAAATAGCCACGCAAGCGCGAACTTAAACTCCATCCCTTTAAACCCCCCAGTCACCACCTCGTTAACAAACCACCAGAACTGCATAATTTCAAATTAACGCTCTGATATCTGTCATTTAAATGCAGACTTTGAAACTACCTCGTTTAAAATAAAGCTTACGCAATCCGTTATCAAAAACGGGAACTATTATTTTCCCCGTCAAATTTAGCGCTTAGTCAAACAACAGCGAACTTTTTTTAAATTTCGTCAGTTTTAAAATTGCTGCCTTTTTCAGCTGAGAAATTTCTAAGTCAGTTAATTTAGCGGTATCCTTTAAACGCAATCCATTACGCGCTAACGTTTATACTAGACAGAGCCAATATATTTTATCATTCAGACTCACGTTTACAAAAACAGTTAATCTTTATCGTTGAGCGCAAATTTACGAAATCTCCCAATACAAATATTCCATCTTCACTTCGCTACTCGACCCACGTCAGCCATTTAAACCCATTCATTCCGCGTCCGTTTAAACCCACGGTGTTTACTTACACGCTCATTCCCGCGTTATTTGGGTCGGGCCATTCATACTCCGTCCTCAATATAAATTCCCTTCGCGTAGCTTGCCGTTTATAATTGCAATGTTGCTTTGCTTAATGGGACTGAGAATTCTCTCTCCCTACTGTTGTTTACCGTTGCTTGTCTGTTAGTATTACTGTCGCCTTTCTGTTACGAAGAACGGAAGGGAGAAGCGGCGGTATTATGTCTTAAAACAGGAAATAGTAAGATGGGTGTAAAAGGAAATATTTGATAATTGATAAATTAAATGACAATTTGGAAAAATCGCCCAGACCCCATTGTGTGTGTGTGTGAGAGAGAATCCGAATGTCTTCAGAACAAGACTGGGCCACTTTGTGTCGCTGAGGGACGGGAAGTATACGAGTATTGCTCACTTACCGTAAGTAGGAATAGGTAAATACGCACACGAACACACACGCACACACACACACACACACACATGCGGGGTCTCTCATCCGAACATGCCGTGTAATGTATTGGAAAATACAATCGGATCCTTAATGGATGACTTTCTTACAGAGTAGTGAACTCTCTAAGCGAAAGGGAGGGAGGGAGGGAGGGAGAGGGAGAGGGAGAGACATGGTTTCCACGGGGAGAGAAGGTCGCGTGTAACGAACCGCGTTGATTTCCACGAGAGAGTGAACTCCATTCAACTCAAAAGGGAGGAAGGGAGTAAGGTGGACACTCCCTTTAAAGGACAAATGGTCTTAATGGAGGGTATTAAATGGACACGTGTCGTGGCAGCCTGCTACTAATTGGGTCGAGGTGGAGTGACCCAGGGCTGTGTCCTGGTACCATTGCTCTTCTTGGTCAGTGCTTAATGAGGTAATGGTTAATGAGTTAATGGTTTTAATGAGGTAATGGTTAATGAGTTAATGGTTTTAATGAGGTAATGGTTAATGAAGTGTTGGCTAATGAGGTAATGGTTTTGATGAAAAAAAAAATGGTGCAGGACTTCGAGCAGCTTGAGCCTGCCCACCGTGAAAAGAGAGAAGACTATAGGGTGACCTGATCACACAACCTTCAATGAGTTTTGTGTACCATTTTTACTACTCGGCGAACGGTTCTCGTAAAGAGGGCGGGACAGGACAGCCAAAGGCCATACATAACCTGAGGCTGAGCATATAAACTTGTGAATGTGATAAACTGTGGCATGAATAACTCATCCATGTGAATGACTGGCATTTGCATACGTTTGAACCTTGAGCCTTTGACTTGGCAACACGTTATGAGGAATGTATTCATCAAGAGGTGTTCGAGAATTATCACTCTCACCGCCTGAAGCTTAGGAAATATTGTTTTCACTATCTGAAGCTAAGGAAAATATTGTAATCTCCATCCGAAGCTGAAGAAATATTGTTATCACTGTTTGAAGCTTAGGAAAAAATATTGTTATCTCCATCTGAAGCTTAGGAAATAGTGTTATCACTATCTGAGGCTAAGGAAAAATATTGTTATATCCACCTGAAGCTTAGGAAATATTGTTATCACTATCTGAGGCTAAGGAAAAATATTGTTATATCCATCTGAAGCTGAGGAAATATCGAAGAACTCCTGCATGATAAAGTTTAGACTTCGGTCCTGAGGCTCAGAGGGACTTGTGGACAATCTGTAACCAGCAAGAGTTTGTCTGGAATTTCCTGGACACTCGCGGCGGAATTTAATTTCTTCCTCTCTGGAAACCTTCAACTGGAAACGTAAATATATCTTTTTTTCTTTCCTTCCCCCCTTGCTTGCTTGCTTGCTCCAGGCGTTATCGCAAAAGAAGACTGGAATGTCATGTCTGCTTTATAGATGACCTTGCATACGTAGAACAGGAGGTATACTGGGGAGAATGAAAGATATTGCAAGGACAGACTTTATCTCTTAGGACCAGCTCCCTCGGGTGGGAAGGTTAGATGAAGAGAGGAAAGACAAATAAGTGAGAGAATTCCACAGATTTTTATTTATTTTTATGGTGACCTAACGGCCAGTCCTCGTGTGGTTCGTCTCTACACAGAAGCTAAGGGAAGCAGCGGCTTCATTCATTAGTCTCGGGGGTCCATTTCCTGGGGAGTGGAACACTGTCAGACACTTGACTCCCCCAGACCCGTGGTGGGTGACACTGTCTCCCTCAGACCCATAGTGGGTGGCAGGGACTACCCCAGACCTGTGGTGAGAGGCAGTGACTCCCCAGAACCGTGCTGGGTGGCAGAGACTCCCCCAGACCCGCGCTGGGTGGGTGGCAGAGACTACCTCACACCCGTGCTGGGTGGCAGTGACTCCCCCAGACTCGTGATGGGTGGCAGTGACTCCCCCAGGCCCGTGCTGGGTGGCAGAGACTCCCCCAAACCCGTACTGGGTGGCAGAGACTCCCCCAGACTCATGGTGGGTGGGTGGCAGAGACTCCCCCAGACCCGTGGTGGGAGGGTGGAAGTGACTACCACAGACCCAGGCCAGCTTGGCTCAGTGTACCTTTGGACTCGGCAGGAGGCGGGTGTCGGACCTTGATCTGTCGTCTCCCAGGGTGAACTCGGAGTCAGCGTTCGCGTCAAGTGACTTAAAACAAAAAAAATAATCACAACCACGAGCCTTCTTGACTACTTAAGGATCTAACTTTTCCATAAGACAGTAGCTTATTCTATACAATCTTATCTCCATCTACTGCAAGGAAGAAAAGCCTGGAATCTGAAAATGATCGAAACTTTACGCACCCGAGGTCCAAAAACAAGTTAAAGCAGTGTTCATCGCGTGACAACCTCCATTACTGACGTTACATAATACATATGTCGCTCTGACGGAGACTGAAGTGTATCACTCTTCTATCTCTCTCTCTCTCTCTCTCTCTTTCTCTTTCTTTTCCGTCGGCTGTCCATTGTGAAGTGTGCCTACCAGGGAAAACGAAATGTATAGACTCCAGAGACTTCAAAGAATTCGAGAAAAGAAGTGTGTCTCAGGATATATTTTTTTTTTCTCCACCGTGTTTATATATATATATATATATACATATATTTTAGGATTTTCCCTTCGAGAGAGGTGTCGTTGCCTTTCTCGAGTTTCCAGCATTAGTAAGTCCTTTCAGCCTGGAAAAGGAATGCGTGTGTCGCTTTACAGATATTGAAATGGAAGAAAAAAAAGAAAAAGAGAATGCTTCTCGCCTGACAGAACTTGGATTGAAGATGGAATGGTGGATGGATAACTTATGTGTGTGTGTGTGTGTTGGGGGGTGGGGTCCTTGCACTATATAGCTCTGGCAGCAGGGGCTCAACACAAACACACACACACACACACACACATAGCTCAACACAAACACAGCAACGACACAACTATCGCAAAAAAGGAAAACTTTTCAGTTTGTACCCAGCAGCAGCAAGCAACACTCTGAACCCCATTTGCTTGCAGTTTATTTCAATAGCTGTGCTCAATGAACCTGTTCTTCCCTATACTTTATGACTAAATCTCTGTCACGTGACTTCGTGTAAGGAACTATAGAATAATGAGAAGTGAGATTATATGTTTTCTTTTTCGAACATGATATGTCTAAGGCTTCTGTCTTCACGTGATGTAGGTTAGAGAGAGAGAGAGTAAAGTTGGGGAAAAAGAAAAGTTAGAGAGAGAGAGAGAGAGGAGACAAACAGACAGTGTAATAAAGAAGCAAATTAGATTTTGAAATCACATAATAGTGTCATAACATCACCCATTACGAGACCATAATCTCTTCTATATCAGACAAGACAGAAGGGACGAGACTAGAACGCATTTCTAGATTTCAAAGTGTCTTTAAATATTGGCCAATGACTTCTGTGGTGGAAGAGAGAAGTCTTTTTCAAGTTCCCATGGCCAATACATTCACAAGAAAATCCTTCTTTGGAGCTACAAATTCAGGGAATATTCCTCAGGGTGAAAAAGAGAGTGGCAAAGAGCACAGCTAAAGTTTCTATTGCTGGTCATCATCACGAGACAGACATTAGTTCGAGGAGAAAGTAATGCTGCACAGCAACTGAGTTTGATGATGCAGGAAAGTTCTGTGGGACCTGGTTGTGGAATAGGGACCCGTGGTTTCGGTGCATTATTACACATGGCAGCTAGAGAATGGATGTGAGTGGAGGAAGCCTTTCTTCGTCTGTTCCTGGCACTTCTTCCCTAATGAGGGAAACGGCGATCGAGTCTGTGGGGTGAGGGGGAAATAGGCCATAAAGTATAGTGTAGTGATATTCCTTGTTTATGTCGGGAGAGTACGGGGCAGCTGAACAGTAAATTTTCAGTCTTTATTGTGGTAGTTGCATCGTGGTCACGAAGGGTCTTAGGATATGCTGAATCAGTAGTGTTTGCAATGCTGGGTAATGTTCGCACTGTAAAAGTAAGTATAACTCGTCCGTGTCTGGGGGATGTGGTTTCAGGTAGGTTATGATTGGTGGGATGGTGTTTAAGACCGAGTAAGGAGGGCGGTTCTGAATTGCTTCATTGGTTACTCCGATGAGCATGGGTTTTATCCGTGTTGTTCTCATTGGGGTTGGAGAGGATCTGTGAGTACAGGCTGCTGAGGCAGAGATAAGCATTCTATCTTTACTTGACGTTTGATGGCTAGGTATGGAGTGGTTTTGATGGGAAGGATTTAGTGCTGGAGTAAAGAGTTAAATGCTGAGCATGTTGACTTGGGAGTTGTTTTTTTTTGGTTGTTGGAGAGGCAGTGATAGTTTCGCGTGTTCAGTTTTGTGTGGTTTGCAGTTTTGTTATATTTCCTGTTGAGAGGGTAGACGACCAGACTGGTGAGGCAAAGTTTTGGGTGGAACGGATAGCTTGTTTTTCAAACAGGATGCTGAAGGATTGTTCTTCTTTTCCATATCTCATACTAGTTAGTGTTCTGATGAGGTGTTTAGTTTGTGAGTTGATTTTGTTTCGATGTTATTCGTGTAGGGACTGACTGTCAGGTGTGGATCTTATGTAATACTTAAATCAGTGTTTTGGTCAATGGGAATGACTCTATCCAAACATGGGTACTGAAGATGGCGGTGAAGGTTGGTTTCGGGTGCGTCTGATGTTGAAAGAGTGACTGAAGACTTAGGTGGAGATGCGGGCATTCTTCTCTGGGTTAGCCATTCTCTCAACTGTGTAATGTAGTCCTGTTTTTTTTTTTTTTTTTGCTGTTGTTGCAGCTAAATGTGGTGTCAGGGTGTTGTGATGTGGCTTATGAGGGGAACCTCATGTTCTGAATTGCTAGGGTGGGGGGGTAATATAAAGTCATGTAGAAAGTGACCAAAGAGGGGTGGAGAAAAAACTGCTCCTTGGGTGACTCCAGTGCAGAGCTTAAGGCCTTTAGGGGCGAAGCCTTTGTTCCCGGCTATGAAGCTGGCCAACCAGCTTTTATCATTGTTATGGAGGATGGTGTCAATTATTTCTTTTTATATCAAGACGTGTCTGGGAAGCGTCAAATGCTTTGATAATGTTTATTGCCACTAGTATTGTGCGGGAAGGGGACTGTGGCTGGTTGAAGCCATGGAAGATTACGTTGTGAATGGTCTTCCTGTAGTGTGGTGATGGAGTGGTTGAGTCTGAAGTCTTGTAGTGTAGGTGAAAGTCGGATGTTTAACCTGCTTCTATTATGGTCACTTTTTCATAGAGTCTGGATTCTAATGACAAAAGTGGTGTTGGGGCGTTTAAACATACATATATACATCGAAAATTGAACATACTTTCATTTATGTATATATTTGTGTGCGCGTGGTTTATATATACAAATATACACACATAGTACCAAATATGCATACATTCTAGAGACAATAATTTCAGTTTCTCTTTCATTCCAGCCGGTGAGGGATAAAGAGAGAGAGAGGAGAAAATTAAAGAAGAAATAATAACATTGCTCTCGTGGGACACACCTCGTCTCTGACGTTTCTCCAAGCGGATGGAAACCTCAAACGAGGTGTCTGCAGAACCTGAATTTCTAGGAATCCCCTTCAACATCTCTTCTGACAAATCCATCCTCGAGGATTTTGTGTGTGTGTCTCTCTCTCTCCCCCCCACGTCGTCACGACCCCGAGGGAGAATATTTAAAGTCGTTCGCGCGAGAAATCCAGAAACCTCAGAGTTGAGACTTTGAGATTTTTTTTTTTTTTCTGCTGGTGTACTTGAGGTTGTCTGATGGGCGTTCCCTTAGATGAAGGCGCAAGCACTGGACCAGTTGACAATGTGTCTTTAGACTTCTTGCCTCGTTCCTCCTGCTTGCTGGTGATTGGCTTCTGAGACCAAGATGGGCTTGTACAGGTAGGTACCAACATTGTACAGAACATCTCTTTTATGTACTTATATTCTTTCTCTATCGTGATTCCTATCATCATTCGTTGAAAGCGTGTGTAAAGAACGAGACAGATGTCAATAATGAGCACGTGATATGTGATGCTTTGACCTCCCTCTTATGTGATGAAGGGTGACGATGGGACCTGATTTTCTGTGGTGGTGAGGGCAGTGTTTTTATGTGATGTTTTGACCTATCTCTGTGTGATAATGAGACCTTTATGTACGCGATGATAGTGAAAAGTGTCACCAGTCTTCATGTGATGATGTGACATTTCTCTGTGGTGTTGCGTGTCTTGTCTTTATGTGATTGTGTAAGCCTTCATCAACGATCAACCTCGTTATAGGTGTACTTATCCATTCAATGCGTCTCTGCTGTTTATCGACAGCCAGGGAAGCCGTTACTTGTCTCTAATCAGTTTAATGGAAACTCAGTTTTCTCGTCTGATTTAAATAAAGTCAGGAGGTCTCGCTTTTTGCGAACTTAAGCGCCCCCCCGCTTCGTTTAAGGTGTCTTAATGGTCTATCGATCAAGACGATATTTTGTGAGATGTCCAGACAATACAGACGCTGAATAACACGTACGTATCTTCACTGATCAAGGAAAGCGTTATGCAGTTATGTCGCTTTATTCATCATTCAGCTATCTATTTTTCTACCACCGTCTTCTCGAATAACTCAGCTGTGAACTCACAAACGCATTCTTTTCTTTCTCATTTCGTGATGAAAGACATTGACAACGGAACAAGAGGAGACTAAAGATAGCGCAGAACTTGAAGGGATATTGTGAGAGGCTTTTTTTTTTTTTTCCAAGGGTAGCCAGAATGAATCTCCTGGACAGAGAGAAGAGCTGGTAAATGAGGATTATTCTTTGAGATGCAGGTTCTCTATACAGAGTATCTGACTTCTGACATTTGCGTCTTTGCTTAGCAGCAGAAGAAGAAGGCTTACCGATACCAAATTCTCAGCTGGGAGGGAAAAAACTATACACCCACACACACATCTCTCTCTCTCTCTCTCTCTCTCTCTCTCTCTCTCTCTATCTCTATCTCTATCTATCTATCTATCTATCTATCTATCTGTCTATCTATCTGTCTGTCTGTCTGTCTATCTATCTATCTATCTATCTATCTATCTATCTATCTATCTGTCTATCTATCTGTCTGTCTGTCTGTCTATCTATCTATCTACCTCTAAAATATAAGGTAAATTTAGGAATACTACCGTAATCCCACAGAAGGCTTACGAAACATGGCTTAGGTCTCAATGACCCATTTTCACTGAGCCTTCTTTACATTGGCTTAAAGAAAGAACACACACACACACACACACAGGTCGAAGGCGCAGACCTGAGAGCACTTCCAGTTAAGCAAACAGCAAATAAAGAAACTGGGAGGAGAGAATAGGGAAGGAGAGCTTGGATCCTCGGCCATCAGAGGGCAGTACAAAGGACCACGGTGCACACGGGCCTCCCCCTGGGGGGGGACCCACGCATTACAACCCCTTCGGAAAATGGAATTTGTTTACTTTAGTTCTGAAGGGCCACAATGGGGTTGAGCCTGGGGGGCCGGGCAGCGCGAGAACGGCCCGGAGAAACGGAGGACAGAACGGCCAGAAGAACGGGCGAAAGAACAGCCAGAAGAACGGAACACAGAACTACCAGAGGAACGGAACACAGAACGGTCAGGAGAACAGACGACAGGATAGACAGAAGAAGGGACGGCGGAACAGCCAGAAGAGCCGACCAGTGAACGGCCGGAAGAACAGATGAGAGAACCCCGGGAGAACGGAGAACAGAACGACCAGAAGAACTGAGTACAGAGCGGCCAGAAGAACGGGCGAAAGAACAGCCAGAGGAACAGACTAGCGAACTGCCGGGAGAACGGAGGAGAGAACGGCCGACAGAACGGAGGACAGAAATAACAGAAGAACGAAAGACAGAACGGCCAGAAGAACTGAGGACAGAACGGCCAGAAGGGACGACAGAGCAGTCAGAAGAACGGCAGACTGAATGGCCGGGAGAACGGAGGACAGAACAACCAGAAGAAGGGAGGATAGAAAGGCCAGAGGAACGGATGACAGAACGGCAACAACAACGAGCAACAGAACGGCCAGGAGAACGGACAACAGAACAAAGGCCAGAACGACCAGGATAACTGACGACAGAACGGCCAGAAGAGTGGACAACAGAATGGCCAGAAGAACGGCCATATGAAAGAGCCACAGAACGGCCAAAAGAACGGACAGCAGAATGACCCGAGGAACGGACGACAGAACGGCTAAAAGAACGGACTACGGTACTGCCAAAAGAACGAACGACAAAACGACTGGATGGTAGGACGCCAGAACGGCCAGGAGAACAGACGACAGAACAGTCAGAAGAAGAACGGACGAAAGAACGGCCAGAAGAGCGGGCGATAGAACAGCCCTGAAGTACGGAAGACAGTGAAGGTAACGGAGAACAGGAGAGGGAACGTGAGTGTGTACGGGAGAAAGTGACAGTGAAGGTGAGAGTGAACGGGAGAGAAAGCGTGAGAGTGAGGGTGCCTGGCGGCCCACGTGGAAGTGATGCCAGGCAGGGCCCGTCCTGTGTACATACGAATGTCAACATCCCCGGGCATGGAGGGCTGTGGGGCCCTGGGCGCCCTCCTGTACGGTGGGAAACTACCCGCTGCCGCTCACCCCTGAGCCTGGGAAGCAGGGGGCACCTCCTCTCTGGGAGAAGATGATCGTGGATCACTCTGGGGTAGGAGAGAAGTGGGTCTTGTCTTTGGGGGTTGTGAACCCAGGGAGAAGTCTGTCGCTCTGAGGGTGACATCAAGGGCGACCTCTGCCTTGAGAACGACTTTCTCCTGTCTAAGGTCAAGCGTCAGGACCGCCCGTTATCAGGGGTGCTTACCGAGGGTGTGCTCCTCCCTCCATCCTCGGAAAAGGAGGTAAATATTTCTTCATTTTCGAAACTTTCAGAGGACGGGATGTGGTGGGTGGTCCCCTCTTACCCAGCGGCTCCCCGGTGTATGGGGGTGTTCAGGGGGAGTAGAAGGGAACTCAAAGCCCGCCCTCTTGTGTGAAGGGCTAGTCTATCCTTCTCTCTGGGGGTATAGATAGATCTTCTCCCTCTCTTTGGGGTTTAGGAGGACCCTTCTGGTCTCTTTGGGCTGTAGGGCACACCTTACTCTAAGGTGTAGGGAAGACACTTTCTATCACTCAGGGGTGCAGGGAGACTATTCCCCCTCTCTCTGAAGTGTTTGGGGAACCTTCCCCTTTTCTGGGGTGTTGGGAACCCTTTCCTTCTCTCTGGGGTGTTTGGGGTACACCACGAGTGACGAATCACCTTCAGCCAGGTTGTATCATCGTCAGTGGACGAAAAGGAGTACAGTGTCGTCAAGGAATTTCTCGCTCCAGAGGAGTCCACCATCTCCCTGCTCCTGATGGGAGGTCCACCTTCAAGCTAAAGGAGCCCTCACAACAGGTCTTCGGATTATATATATATATATATATATATATATATATATATATATATATATATATATATATATATATATATATATTATTTTTT